>PVJH01026214.1:0-30358 GCA_004026705.1 Nesogale talazaci | reverse complement strand
CACTGTCAGAAATTACTGTCCTGTAGCGTCACCAGGAACTGGAATCACTGGATGGAAATTGGCTGGTTGAATGCGTTCTTGGAACCACGAACTGCCCAGGCACGTGGCCATTGCTTTTTGTTTTATTTTTTATTTTTATTTTTTTTAGGCATCACTGCCCTCTGGTGGTGGGAGTCAGAGGCCCAGCCTTTGCTCCTGTGAGCTGGAATTGAACCTCCATCCCAGTGGGCCGCAGTCCCACACACAACCACTACGCCACCGGGGCTCAGTGCCTTTTTGAATGTTCACTTTATGCCACTTTGTTCTTAGGAAGACATGCGTTATGTCCTTAATGATGCCAGTGTTCCTTAATGATAAGAACCCCGAGGATTATTTGCACTTACAAACAAAAAGAGAAACTTGACCCACTGTGCAGAACTGTGGCCCACTGGGTTGGAGGTTCAAATCCAGCAGCAAGACTGGGCCTCCTACTCCCACCACCAGAGGGCAATGATGCCCCAAAAACCAAAAAAAGAGAAACATAGGTACTCTGTTTGTTTTGTAGCCAGAGCTAGAAGCAGCAGCCTGAGCTGTCACAGTGCGCCTTCCAGGCCGGGGTGAACACGACGGGATAAAACAAAAGTTCATGGGAAAGTGGAATCAGGGAGATGATGGCATCTTCCCACAAGCTTTGGGAGGCCCTCTCACGCACGTGTGTTATTTGGGGGTTTTTGTGTTAATGTTTAGGAGGTTGTGTTTTTGTGCCTGGGAACACTCAAGAATTTCCCTCACATAAGTGAACAGGAATTGCTTCTTGACACCATCTGAGCTTCTAAAAGGTCTAGGGATTCTGCTTTTGCAAAAGAGTGGGGGGGGGGGTGGCGCTATTAGGGGGACTCAGACACCATAGTAAACAAAAGAAAAATGACAGCATTGGACATTTAAAAAATGGTACCCATTAATGATCAAAACAGTCAAAATTTGAGACACCATTACATAGTACGTTAAAAAGCCCATGGACAATGGATTAAGCCCCTTTAAAAAATTCTAGTTGTCGTGGCCACACACACACACACAAAGTAAACCTTAAAAAACCCACCCTTAAAAAACAACAAAAAACCCCACCCTATCAACAAGGAATGATTCATGTTGGCACCAGAGGGTCTCGAATCTACACATGCTGGGTGCAGAGCAACAGGGGTCTCCTCAGGAAGGAGTTGGTCCCTAGCACGTACTTTGGCCAGGGCTGTGGGCAATCACTCCTGTCCTCCAGTTTTCTGGGATGAAAAGGCAGGTACCCTCCGAGGGCTAACCCTCACATGACCAGGGCGGCCTGATCGGGTGGGAGCCGTGAGGGGAGGCCACTCCAGCGTGATGAGGAGCCGGCCCGGGGTTTGGAGTGCAGAAGGCTGTCTGCACTTCACATGCGAAGGGCAGTGCCACAGAGCCAAGCTCCCCAGTCAGTCCTCCCCCTCGTTTCTCTTAG
Organism: Nesogale talazaci; assembly: GCA_004026705.1. NCBI lineage: Eukaryota > Metazoa > Chordata > Mammalia > Afrosoricida > Tenrecidae > Nesogale > Nesogale talazaci. The sequence continues at coordinate 28,893 of PVJH01026214.1, read as the reverse complement.
GTACGTGGCTCAGGGGAGAACATGCCTGAGTGGACACACTTGGTAAGAGAGTAGTATTTATGACAGCTTGTTACAAACGTGGCGCTGGGGGGGTCTTCCCAAGTCAGCCCATACGGATACTGCTGACCGTTTGGTGGCACTCCTACGTGGACAAGTGCCTCAGCCTCCCATCGCTGCCCACCAGGGAGACTTCTGGCTACAGCCAGGAGAATGAAGAGGTCGAGATGGCAGTTAGCATAAGGCAAAGAACCAGTGGATCATCGCCTCGGTAAACAGAACCCCTCCCTCCCCACAATGATTTCCTCCGGCCAGTGTCACAGGAAGACCTGACTGTAAGACTCCAGTGATCGCTGCTTCTGCTGGCCCACTGTGGGTTGACACTTGCCTTGAGTGGTTGGTCGTCCAGAGGGGAAGCCAAACACGCCAGTATATAGGGCCAGGCGGGTGCCCCGACACTTATCACCCTGGTCCACGTCCGCCACGCCCTATGCTTCTACCTCCCAGAGCCCTGGAGATACGACCCCAGGAAGAATCCTTGAGCTTGCATGAAAACCACCTTGCTGCCAGGGGAGCTCTGACAGGTTCCAATCGTTACTAAGGGGGGACAAAAACTGCTTTTGCAAAAGGGGCAGGTTAGAAGGAGGAGAGAATATGAATATTCTTTAGAAAAATTCAAACCCATCTGTTTCCAAATTCCCGAAAGGCTGCGACCCTCCGGCACGCAATTTGGTCCACGGAATACTGAGCGGAGAAGGCAGCCGGCAGGAGGAGGGTGACCCCCCTGCCTGCATCCTGGGAGCAGTTAGCCATCCTTTTTGGCTTGGGGACCACCGAAGAGCTGGGCTGCCTTCTTGCACAGCAGTGAGAACCAGTAGATCTGGGGAGCGATGAGGAAGGCATTGGCCAGGTTGCAGCGGAAAGGGATGTGGAAGGGCACTTGGTACAGTCGCAGTCCCTGCTGTTGGCCGTAGGACCAGTACATGAAGGGGAAGAGGAGGATCCGACAGGCAAAGAAGGTGGCCAGAGTGAGGACGCCGTTCACCTTGTACAGGAGGGTGTGCTGCTGCTTCAGCTGCAAAAGAAGAGGGGAGGAGAACACCGAGTCATCGCGAGGTGGGTCGTCGGGGAAGGTCTGGCCACGCCCTGTCCCACTCACATTCCTCAGCAGGATCCTCGAGAGTGCTAAAGAAAGTCCTGGTGGTGGCTCCCACCGAGTGGGTCGCCCAGCGCAGGGGTACGCCCGTGGCACACCGGGATCGGGCCATACGGGGTCGCAGGGTCTGGGCACTGGCTGGTTGTCGGCTGTGGCTTGCCAAGGTTTTCTCCCCAGGGTGGGAGCTGCTGCAACTTGTCCTGCCTCTCAGCTACTTCAAAGCCTCCACTGACAGAGGGAGGGAGGGGATCGAACCTAGGTCCCCCTGCAGTGGGAGGTGAGCGTTCGCCCACCATTCACTTCTTGGACACCTAGATCAACATCGAGTTCGCTGAGGCTTGCAGAAGAAAATGAAGGCAGGCTGCTCCTTAGGCCCGCCTCAAGTCAGACTGACATGTGTTCTGTAGCGCTTTGGGGGGTTTTGTTTCCAGTAAGGGTTCCGAACTTGGCCTAAGCCACTCTGCTGAGGGACTACGGGAACAGAGGGCGACAGACAAGCCCACCCGGGGGCTAAAAAAGAACTCTAGTGAGGGGTGGCAGCTTGGAGGACAGCGACAGCTTCCTTCCGCACCGACTCCGACGGCCTACTGCGCTGTACGTCTGTTGAAGGGTCTCCTATCCTGCGGCCCACCCCCCACTGCTGCGTGTCTCCAAGTCTGTGGGTCCACAAAGGAGAAGCAGAATCCGCGCCCTCAATAAATACATGCCTGAATCAGAACTCTGCCCAGCGACACAAATGGAGTGCTCAGTTCCGCCGTGAAGATGCAGCCCACAAAGAAGTCCCCCAGGTCTCCCCGCAGTCTCTGCAGGGACAAGGCGGGGAGGAACAAATGGAGGTGAAGAAAAGACTGGCTGAACAATTCCAGCTGTTATAGAAGGCAACCCTGAGAGGCCACGAGGAAGAAAGAAAGCAATGACAACGACAAGGCGCGGGGCCAGGACAGGGTGGAACCACCCCGGGAGCTGCTGAGGCCGTCACTCTTGACGGGAGGTGACAGCCTGGCTCTGCCCCCTGGATCGGGTGGCAGATTTGAACTGCGGGCCTTGCGGACAGTGGGTAACCATGGCACCATCTGGGCTCCTAGGAAGGGCAAGGAACCACTACACGGACAAGTGGATGGATGCCCAGCTACTAGTCTGCTGCGCCCCCAGCCACAGCCCGGAGGTCCAGCCGCAGACTCAGAGAGACCTCGGCTGAAGGGCCTTTTTAATAAAAGCCTGCAGGACTTTGGTAGCCCACCTGTGAGTCTCAAGCCTCATCAGTCAGGACTCTGGGCCAATTCAGTCCTCAACCCCTTGTGGGCCAGCCCACTCGGACTCCCGGGTTATGGAGCAGGCTAGCTCAGTCGGCTAGCCGTTTCAGGGAGGCGCCAGGGCCCCCTGCCATGGGGCCATGGTGTGGGTTTGAACCTGCCAACCCGCAGGCCAGTCGTTGAACACCAACTTGTTGGTGCCTCTTACCTAACGTAGAAGGCAATTCGTGTCTACTGTCTGGAAAGCTGTGAGTTTGTTTGTTTGTTTTTGTGGGCATCACTGCCCTGGTGGGCATAGGAGGCTCAGCCTTGCTCCTGGAGAGCTGCTGCTAGATATGAACCACCAACCCTGTGAGCCGCAGTCCCGCACTCAACCACTACGCCACCGGGGCTCCGCCCCAGCTGTGAGCTTTTACACCAAGGATCTGCCGTGTGGCAGGCACTCCAAAGCAATTCGTTTCCTCTCTGAATTCCAACCTCTCTCTGTTGACCGAGCGTTCCTGGGCACGGGGCTCTGGGGAGAGAGAAAGCGGCGTTTTGCTTTAGCGCCGTGTTTCCCCATTTCCGTTGGATGGTATCCAAGTGCTTCTGATACGCTCTGGTCCCGTGAAAGCCCAAAGCCAGCCGAGGGCGCTACTTCCCTGTCTTAAAAAGAGACCAGCGAGCATTCTGTATTACATGGCTATTTTATAGTGTTTGAGAGCGTGTGAATGAAAGACAGAACTGCAGGCATGAACGCTTCTACACTCTTTGCCTGGGAGGTTTCGCTGCCAAAGCAGCTGGCACAGGGAGAGTGGGTGCGCCGGCATAGGGTACAACGAGAGAGGTGACGGTCAACAGGGGAAACGACATGCCCGGGGCAGCGGTCCCACGAGGCCTTACCTGGGCCACAGGCACCAGGGCGAGCAGAATGACGGCGTGGTGTGTGAGCATCAGGCGGTTCCTGCTGAGGAAGTTCCGGAAGGTGGCGAGGGAGTGTCTGCGGTTCTCCTCCTTGAGCTTGTACCACTCACAGAGGTACATGGCGTAGGTGTCGTACAGCATGTACGGGATCAGGAACCACACGTATTCTCGGGCCAGCCAGTGCCTAAAAGAACAGGAACGGGTCAGCAGGATCGGGTACCGGGCATCAAAGAACAAGAAATCCTGTCATTGCGGATGAGGGGCCATGCAGAGTGCGGACTGAAGCCCACCGGTAGGCAGCTGGACATCCCCTTACAGGAGGATCACGGGGAAGAGACGAGCCAGTCCGGGTGCAGTGCAGCAATGGTGAAACATACAACTTTCCTCTATTGAACGCTTACTCTGCCCCCCCCCCCCGCACCCCCACTATCATGATCCCAACTCTACCTTACAAATCCAGCTAGACCAGTGGATGTCCACTGGTACAGACAGAAACTAGAAACCCAGAGAATCCAGGACAGATAGCGATGGAAACACGCCTGATTCAACAGCCCCACCAAGAAACTGGTTTGGAGGGTGTCCCGACTCCCAGACCTGACATTTCCAGTTTGACTCCCCTCGGTTGCTCAATGGCTGGGAGGGCGCTCCCTGAACACCTTGAACCAGGGCCTTCCCCCCCCCCCCCCCCCCCGGGATCACTGCTCCCTACTCCACTCTCAGGGGTTCCTGGGAGCAAGCCCGGCTGTTTTCTTTGCCAGGTCCACTCAGTTATCCACTGCAGCAGGGTTTCAGGACTGGGGCGCCAGGAGAGAGAACGAGGGCCAAAGCCGGCGGTCTCACGGACTCAAGTAGGTATAGTCTGGGCCAGTCCTCTCCGGAGACAATGCCAGTAATAGAACAAGAGCATCTCCACAAGGAAGGCGATGGGCATTCTATAGAAGAGTCTACATGGAACACAAACAAGTTGAGATCATGTACCGTGCAGGGGAGCGTGGGATTCACTCAATTTTAGCAGGTTTTTCCACTGAGGAGAAGAGTTCGGTGTTACAGTGCTCAAAACGGCCGGGCATCCAGACAACCTTCACCCCTCCTTACAGCTTCCATGGCCCCGTGAACCTCGGTGACCTCGCGCTCTGGATTTCTGATGACGGGGCAGAAGGCCTTGCCGGGAGCCAGCCCACAGCACCGCAAGGCTGAAGACACGCTCTGGAGCCGACGCCAACCCAGTTTCTGTTCCTGGAAAGTCTCTGTTCACACTTGCCACACAATGAAATAATGAATGAGGCGTGAAACAGGTGTCACGCCACCCAAGTCAGCAGCCGCAAACATCCTTGCAAATGAAGATGGAGATGAAGCGGCCCAAGACTCCTTCTACTGTCCATGGGTGTATGGTCTCTGCTGCTTTCTTTTTTTAATTTTATTTTTAAAGATCATCTTATCGGGGGCTCTTACAGCTCTTATAACAAAGCATACATCAATGGTATCAAGCATATTTGTATCTACGTTGCCATCATCACTTTCTAAACATTTACTTTCTTTTTTTTTGGGGGGGGGGAGGGGCATCACTGCCCTGGTGGGAGTAGGAAGCCCAGCCTTGCTCCTGGAGAGCTGCTACTGGATTTGAACCACCAGCCCTGTGGGCTGCAGTCCCGCACACAACCACTGCACCACTGGGGTTCAGCCCCATCTCATGGTTTCTGTAACTCTTTTTTATTATCATTTTATTGGGCGCTTATACAACTCCCATCACAATCCATCCATCAATCCATTGTATGTAAAACACATTTATGTACTTATTGCCATCATCATTCTCAAAACATTTTCTTTCCAGTTAAGCCCTTGGTATCAGCTCATCATATTTCCCCTCCCTTCCCGCCTCCCTCCCCCACGAACCCTCGATAATTTATAAATTATTATGTCATATCCTAGACTGCCTGATGTCTCCCTTCACCCACTTCCCTGTTATCTGTACCCCAAGGAGGAGGCCATATGTAGATCCTTGTAATCGGTTTCCCCCTTTTTACCCCACCTGCTCTCCACCCTCCAAGTATCGCCACTCTCACCACTGGTCCTGAAGGGATCATCTGTCCTGGATTCTCCATGTTCCCTGTTCCTATAAGTACCATTGTACACCCTCTGGTCTAGCCGGATTTGTAAGGTAGAATTGAGATCATGACAGTGGGGAAGAGGGGTAGGGAAAAGTGTTTAAGTACTAGCGGGGGGGGGGGGGGAACTAGAAGAAACTTGCATTATTTCGTCGCTGTTACAGTGTACCCTGCCTGGCTCCTCTCCTTCCCATGTCTGCTGCTTTCTTAAAGCAATTCCAAGCAAAAGCACTTTCACAGAGCTCCAAATTGCTGTCCCTCCGAAGGCAATTATAGGGTTTTAATACTTTGCACATGGTCCATTTCTCTAGGATCAAAAATTGTGGCTCTAGGATGGAATTCTTTGAAGACTCGTTACTATTACTACTAATCCTGGCCAGAGACCAGGATTAAACTCTTAACTACCAGCAGCCAAGGATTTAGATTTCCTTTATAATATGAGGATCATCACCCTTGTGTTACTCCCCTGTGAGGATTAAAAAGCTAAAGCCACAAACCAGACCAGCACTCATTGCATCCATTCTGATTCATGGCAACCTCATGGACCTAAGAGCTGAATGACGCATCAACAGGGGTTTTAAATGATGGGATCTCTCAGGCCGCAGAGTGCCCGGCCTTTCTTCCGCAGTCCCTCTGGGCCTCTGAGGTGTGAACCACCAAGCTTTCAGTTGGACCACTTGCCTCACCAGGAACTCCTAAGTGTCCAGAAGCACAATCTAGCTCTAAGTGAAGGAGCCCAGGTAGCTCAAGAGGTTTTCCATCAGCTGCTAGCCCAGAGGTTGATGGCTTAAACCTCCCAGAGGCACTGTGGAAGAAAGCCCTCTTCGGTCAGCCTTCCAGGTGGGAACGTTCCAGTCTCTAAAACAAAGAACCGGAATAGGAACCGGGCCCACTCCATGGCATCTCACGACAACAAGAAGTCAGTGTGTAAGTGGAGACATTTTCCCCTTTGAATCGGATGAAATCCCTGACCCCTGTGCTCCAGGCTGCAGAGAGCTGAAGAAATTGGAGGCGGTGTCTCCGACTGCAAAATGCTCACCAGCCCCGCAAACTAAAGGAAGAGTCCTGGTGGCACAGTGGTTAGGCCTTGGGCTACTAACCATCAACGTCGGCAATTCAAAACCACTAGTTGCTGAGGGGAAAAAGTCGAGGCTTTCAACTCCCAGAAAGCATTAAGTCTCAGAAACCCACAGTGGCAGTACTTCTCCCCTGCCCGGTAGGGTCACTACAGGCCAGAAACGACTCAATGGCTGTGAGACAGAGAGGCCCCCAAATGACAGAAATGATCACTTTTTTTACTTTTTAGTATTTTCCCGGTTTAGTTCTCTACATTTAATCTTCTAACCTACTGATTCCCAAACTTACTTTGCCTACCGCCTCAGTATGACCCTGTCCATTAACTTTCTTATTTTGTCCTATATCCCACAATTCAGGATAAAATATAAACATTTGCTTTTACAGCTCTCCCTGGTCATTCCAGTATCCTCCCCCCCCCCCCCCCCCCCCCGCCTCCCGCTTCCAGGAGGCAGTATCACCCACTTTAAGAAACGCTGCTCTTTACAAAGGCGGCCAACCCGCAGACCTATCATAGAGATTTGCAATCATAGTATGAGCCCCGGTGTTTTGATAATCAGGTGCCTTTGGGCCCCCTTCATGTGTCTGTGCAAAAGACAAGCAAGAGCCCAGAATTGGGGTGCAAAAGGAGGATCTAAGGAGGGACCCGGAAAACAAAGTCAGCTTGGCTCCCAGGCTCCAGTCACACAGGCCACACAAGCCCGCGAACACGCAGAGGCGCTCCGGGCCTGACACCTTTTCTGACAGGTGTCTTGGCCACCCTGCTGCGGTGCTCGGGTGAGCTCCAGCTAGTGCCAGAAGCACCTCACGCGTCTGACGTTCATCCTTGGAGGAAAGCGGGTCTGAAGCTTGAGCTGACGAAGCAGAAGCGAGGGTGGCGTCTGCTGCCTCCTCGGAAAATACTCATCGGGAGAAAATCTGGACATTGCGCAGCCAATGTCTTCACAGCTACTTGACCTGACTTTTCTGTCAGCATCTCCAATCCAGTCCCTGGAACTGGTTTTGTCTGAGAAGGGAAATAGGGCAAGGAAGACACGGCATGCCTGGTGGGGAGGGGGGATCCTGAGTAAGCCCCAGGCACACCGGGCAGGCTGCAGTGAGGTGCATGGCCGCCTCAAGCTCCCTGGCATGGTGGTACCAGCAAGGGACAAGCAGGTCCCTGTGCAGAGTCGGCAGGAGGAGAGCTGCGGGGGAGAAGCTGGTCGGCTCTCCTGGGATCTTTGCCTACAGAGAGCCTGTCGGGGAGGGAAGAGGGTGACCGTCGTCCTCAATGGGTTTAAGTGTATCGTGACCCTGTCAAAGGTGCACAGGGGCGCTCTGTAAATATTTATGGGAGCAGGTAGTTCAGCCTTCTCCCTGGCAGTGGCTGGGGCATGTGACCTGCCGACCTTGCTAGCAGCTCAGTACTTACCTGACTGCACCCCAGGGGTCCTTTCTAGGAAGATTGGCAGGGGTGGGGTGGGGGCAGAGGCATAAAAGGGAAACAAGACCATCACCGTGGTCGAAATCTCACCATGGAGACCAACCTGGCCTTCACGGACGATTTGCTTCACTGAACCGGCAGCCAAGTGTACCCTTCCTGACCTGCCTCTTTCCCAAATCCAAAGGCAAGACAAGCTGGGCCTGGGTCAGGAGCAGGGTGGTCATGGTGGAATTCTTTCTCTCAGAATTCCACTTCTGTGCTGTCAATTCTGACTGGCGGCTTGTCCGCTCTAGATTTTCAGAGACTGCATGTCAGTCTTTATGTATATATATGTATATATACACACATACACATATATACACATATATACACACTATATATATATATAGTGTGTGTGTGGGCATCACTGCCTTTGGTGGTGGTGGGCGCTACCCAGTGCTGCTCCTGAGAGCCGCCGTTGGATTTGAACCGCCAAGCCACTCAACCACTTAACGCCACCGTGGCTCAGTCCTGCAAGTCAGTTTTATCGCAAGCAGATCATCTCTCTCCAGCAGGGCTGGTAGTGGGTTTGAACTCCTGACCTTGTAGCTTAACACCCCAAACCCCACGAGGCACTGTCAGCCATTCTGGACAGAGGTTGGCTGGCAAAACCCCCAGAGCAGGGAACCAGTGAGATCATTTCAATAAGCCCAGGGCACACACCCACTTTTGAATAATGTTCACTCTTCTCTCACAGCTGCTTGTCTTGATAAGCTGTCTACTTAAATCGATTCTCTAGCACACCGTCAGTTTGCTTTCTCCCCAGCTGTGGGCAGGGACAAGGGGTAAGGGGAGGAAGGCCCCCCATCGACGCCCTGACAGCCTGGGCTGATAAAGTTGCGAGTGCCCCAGCCATTAAACGGTCATCGGACCTTTGAAGTCCCCGGTTCTCTGCGCCCCTTTACCTGGCTTTGGACCTTACCTGTCTGTCATCACGTCTCTGCAGGAGAATATAATGACCATCCCTGACCCAGTGGCCAGCACACCGTGAACGGAGGACACCAGCCTAATGGGAGTAGGGGGCAAAGGGAACAAAAAGCGCCCTTAAGCCAGGCTGGTGCACGAAGCCCCACCTCTTCAGCCCGGCTTCTCCCAACGCTGGGAGAACACGGCAAGCGTCGCCGCCGCCCTCCGGAGCCCCCCAGCAGCCGGCAGATGTTGGTCACTGGCTCCCACGGCCGGCTCCCCGCCCTTCCCCATCCGGACCAGCCTGGGCAGCCTCTACTTTACCCTTCTCTCTCCTTGGGGGGGGGGGGGGGGGGGCGAGAAGGGGGACCGGGCACCGGGTGTGCAGCAAAGCCCGGCAAGGGGACCCAGAGGGGGCGAGGCGGCCCCCGCCCCGCTTCCTGCCGCCCCCCTTTTCCGCTCTCATCCCGCGCCGGGGCGGACGCAGCAGCCGGGTCGGGGCGCAGCAGGCGCGCGCGCGCGCGGCCTCGCCGCGTACCTGGTGCTGATGGTCACGCAGTCGTTCTTGGTCCAGTGGGGCCGCGAGCGGCGCAGCCACCAGGTGGAGAGCGCGAAGAGCCCGGGGAAGAACACGGACCCCCAGGCCAGCGTCAGCAGCATGGGTGCGCGGGGATCCGGCCGCCTCGCGGGGCGCCTCGCTCGGCGTGGCTGGGCCGGCTCGGCTCGGGGACTGGCGCGGGCCGGCCGTCCCTCCTCCTCCTCCTCCTCCTCCTTCTCCCCCCGCCGGCCCCGCCCCGGCCCGGCCCGCACGCCCCGGGCCCGGGCGCCGCTCTCCGCGTGACCCGGCGCGGCCGCCGCGATAGGCGCGGGCCGGCCGGCCGGGGCGGGGTCTGGTCGCGGCCGCCGCCCCTGCGCCCCGAGGGCTGGCTCCCCGGCTGGTGGGCGACGGCGCCCGGCCACCAGATGCCCAGGCCAGGGGCCCCGCGGAGGGTCGCGAGCTCAGCGCCGCCGCTCCCCGAGCGGCCCGGGGTCGAATTACTGGCGGGAAGAGCCGGGACTCTGGGGGGGCGGGGGGGGGAGAGAGGGGCGGCCCTGGGAGGCGGGGGGCGCGTGGGCTTCTGTTCCGTCACCGGGGACGACACCCTCCCCTCCCCCGCGGACTCGCCTGGCCTGGCCCCCGCAGCGCCCCGCCCGGGTGCGGGCAGTGGGGTGGGGTGAGCGCTGGGCCAGGTGCGGGGAGAGCCGGGCTTTCACGGGCAGCGGGGGTGACCACCCAGGTGGGGGTGTGCCTCGGAGAGCTAGGGCGCTGGGAAGGCAAGAATGCGGGCGGTGGGCTTCCGCCCGGCCCACCTCCTCACCCACCGCTCTCCGTCCAGACGGAGTCCCGGGAAAACGGGCGGCTCTCTGCAGACCAGAGGTCTTTCCCACGTTCGGCCAAGCTGCGCTTCCCCTGGGGAGGGAGGCAGACGCCCTCCTGCCGTGGGACCCAGCGGTTCCCCGGGCCGTCCCTCCACCCCTGCGGTGGGGTGTCAGCTCTACGGGCATGTGGGGGCACCCGGCACCCACCACGCCCTGCCCCTCGGCTTTCCCGTGAGAGACTCCACCCGGTCTGGACTGCTTCTCTTACTCACACGTTCGCGGGCCAGGTGCCCCGGACTTGATTGGATGGGAACCCGGCCCATTGTCACTCCTCTCCAATGGCAGGAGCTAGTGGGGTGCTTCCTGGGCCAGGCCGCTCACCTTCCTGAGGCTGCCTGCCACCAAGGTGAGGTGAAAACAGGAGGCACCCGTGTGTCTTCTCGTTATGGCAAGGTGACGGGGTGGCAGCCAGTCTGTGTCTTGGCATCTGGGTCTCCTCAGATCGCCACCTTTCAAATAAACAAAATCCCTTGAGAGGACTCTGAGCTCAGAGTCCCTCCTGCCTCTTCGTGTAACAAGAAGGCAGGATAACAAATTCGCGAAGGCTCTTGCAGGGCTGCGAACTTAATGGTTCCTTCCATGATGTGAACAAGGTAACGTGATTTCTCTTAGACGCCAATTAAATTGCTTTAATACGGCTGTGGCCGAGGCTGTTGCCGAGGTGGAATGAGAGAGTTGCATCCGGGTTTTAATAGCTTCCTGTGAGTGGAGACCCACTCCCATGGCAACTGGTTCTGTCCTTGTTGTCTTTCTGGTCTTTATGCTGTTAAAGTTTCCAGTAAGCGAATGAGGGATTGAGCGCACATTAAGGAAGTGAAAGAGTTCCTGAGTGGTGACAAATGTGTAACGTGCTCAGCTGCTCATTGAAAGGTCGGACGTTTGAGCCCATTTCAGTAGAAAGACTCGGCGATCCACTCCCGTCGAATCAGCCAATGAAAACCCCTGAGACTTCATCCCCTTAGGACACTGTCCCCAACACCCCAATGTATTGCTAGCACACAAAAGGGCTCTGAAAAGCTTCTGGGAAAACTCCACGATCCCTCACTTACATATTTTAACGTGAACTTTTGGCAACATCCTCATCTTTGATGAACCGAGAAGGACACTTGGAATTGATAGCCAACAGACACCGATTTCTGAGATTTTTATATGTGCCCATGGGCAGAAGACCTGTCCACTTAATATTTTTCCAGAAGACATACCTGCACATCCTGCTTTCTAGTTTTTACCCCTTTATCCCAGTCCTCTCCAGTTGTGTTCGAGTGGAACAAGTGGTGACACGTCACCCTGGGAAGTTATTTCCTCCCCCCCACACACCCCTGCACGAGCCAAGGATGTCCCCACTTGTAGGTGGAGGGAACCCATTTCTCCTGATACAAAGAGTTATTTGCACAGCTCTCTAAGGAATCTTTATGACATGAAAACAAAACAGCTGCTTCATGTACCGAGGCTAACAAGTCCAATCCATTTCCAGGACCAGGCTCAGGGAATTCACCAGAATGTTCCGGTAGAATCACTGTAAAGCCAACAAGCTTAAACTTGAACCTAGGCTTTTCAAGTGATCAACCCCCTGTGGGCAAATGATAGGGCAAATGAAACACCTTTTCTCCTTCGAGTCACCCTGTAGTCTTAAATCAGACGCTTCCTCCTCTGGAAAAGTTTTGGGGGCTCTCTGAAGGAGGTGGACATGTTCCTTGTCTTCTCGGAGCACTTGTGTTTTCATTTGCATGTGTCTTCCTGCCAGAGTGTTGACGGCTTGTGAGCGAGAACCGCATCTTTTTCTTTTGCATCCCACGTGCTACCTAACACATGGCACCGGCTCAACCAACTCTCGACCCTGCTTTTTTCAGCTAGTGTTTGCGGACCACGGACAATGTGCCCCGCGCTGTGTCAAAAGATTTTTGCAGGTGTGATTTCATCCAGTCCTCCCAGCACAGGGGTAATCCTCACCATATCTACATGCGGGAGCCAACTGAGGTCCAGAGAGAGAAAAGATTTGACCAGACTCACATTGCCGGTGGCAGAATTGGAATTTGAACTCAGTTCTTTCTGCCTTCAAGGTCAGGGTCAGCTTAATGACTATATTTTGCCTGCCCTCAAAACTTGATTGGCAAGAAGAGAGAGTTGTAATTTTTTCACCACTCAGTGTCTGGCTAATAACCACCACTGTTCCTAATTGTTTACTCATGAATATAAACACAGGGGGTGCTTCTGCTGGTAGTAATAAGAGAATCTGATTATTCACATTGTATGTGTATGTGTACCTTTGTAGTTTTTCAAAACAGGTCCCCAGATATTTTTCTCACTTCGTTCTCAGTACAACCCAGACAGGTAAACGACTCGCTGCCTCTGGGGTCAATGCTGGCTCACGGCAATCCCCCTGGGGGTTGACGAGACTGAAACAGTTGAAGGGAGTAGGAAGCCTTGTTTCTCCTGCAGCGCTGCTGGTGGTTTGAACTCCCGACCCTGCAGGTCGCAGCCTGACACGTAACCAGGGCTCCTTCCAGCTATGGCACGGGACGGGAAGGGAAGCGAAGCATGGCTTTTATTTACAGAGCGAGAAACCTGGGCCCGCAGCAACACACCGACTTGCCCAAAGTCATCCTGGGAATTGACCAGGCTCCACGTGGAACCCGGGCTTCTGAAGCAGATTCCAGGGTGAGTTCAAGTACTTCGTGCTGCATAGTGGGGACACGAGGAGCTTTTAATTGCGCCTCTTGGGTGGGTTTCAGGAGTGACGTCAAGGTCAGACTCATTGCCTGTTTGGGACACACTCCTTGCACTCGGAATTTGTAAAGCCTGAGCCCTTGGGAAGAGGAGGTGGGCTTTCTCTCCCCCCTCCCCCCTCCAGGTCATACTCTGGATGTCATTCTTGGGATAGGATAAGGGTGTGGTGAAATGAGATTCCTTAAGCGCCCCTTTGCCTTGTTTTTGCTTTTGCTTTTGTTTTTAAAGAAAAACAGCTTTGAGAGATTTTCCACCCTAAACCTTGAGGAGTTGCCCTTGCCCAGTTTTTCGCTCCAGAGGATTTTGTTCCTTACATCCAGGTTGGTTGACTCTCTTCCTGGGAAAGTTGATTCTGTTACCATTTTTTTTTTTTTTTTGCCTCTGCCAGAACTGTTCGCCTGTGCTGTGGTCGGTCTGTTTTACACACCTTGCAGAGGTTGGTCAACATGCTTAAGTCAATAAAGTGCCTGCACTCTCCTAGGCAAATGAAGTGGTTGTAGCCCACCAACAAGAGATTGCTTAGGGGCTGAGCCCCGGTGGCACAGTGGTTGTGTGCGGAGCTGCGGCCCACTGGTTTGGCGGTCCAAATCTAGCAGCAACTCTTGAGGAGCAAGACTGGGCCTCCCATTCCCACCAGGGCAGTGATGCCGGGGGGGGGGGGTGGTCCCCGCGAAGACAAAAACTGCCCCATCGGTCAATGGCTACAGCACTGGAGACGGAGGCCTGAAGAAGTCTGGCAGAGCCCAGTGCTATAAGCCTGGAAGAGTCTCTGGCCGAGTTGTGAGCCAAGGAAGACACCTGCTACGAGAAGGAACGCAGGTAAGAGATGGACCAAACTGCCACACTGGCTCTCAGCTGGGTCTGTCACCAGGATGGAGACTGGCAGGGATGCTGAAGGCAGGCTTATCATGGGGGAGCCAAGAGAGTACACACATAATCAGGGAGAAAGGTCTGGGGCTTGTATGGCCCAGGAGAGGTGAGAGAGACACCCTGCTCAGAGGAGGGGAGAGATGTGCTCTCCTCTCCAAAGGAACCTCCCAGACATGACCCACATGCTTCCCTATCCTGATCCTGAATTGGAGCCCATTGGTTCTGATCCTGTTTTCTACCCAGGTCCCTCCTTAAGCCTCTGAACTTGTAAGTATGGTCCCTGTGTTTATGCATGCCACGAGTTATCAAATCCTGCAGAGAAGATCAGTTTCAGAATTAATGAAAAAGGTTGGCAGGTAGCAGTGCCCCTCACCTCTTCATGGGAATCAACTTTGGGCCAATCCTGGTCATTATTCACCCTGGCAGGATGTGACACCCCCAGAGCACACGGGGACGTGCCCCAGGGCTGCTGCCTGACTTGGTCCAGCTTCAGGTTGCAGATCCTGTATATACTTGTAGCTGCTGGGAGACTTGGAGTGTCATTAAGATAGGTGATATGTAGGCGACCGCCTGTGATCAGGGACATTTTCCCCCGAGCTGGGAAAACGGACCCACAGGAAAAACAACTACAGTTCACACGGGAAAGGTCTTCACGTTGAACCCGAGTTGAAAGAGAACTTAGGCGCATGTCTATTTGGGTACAACAGAAAAGGAAACGCCCATTTAGACTAGAAGCACACTTTCTTTCTGCCCCAGCAACGGAGAAGGAAGAACACATGAAGTGATGGCAGGAGGTGGATACTGGGGAAAGTATCCCATCATCAGAGGAGACAGAGGTAGACGCAGCCAGAGAACTGAAAGGCCAAGGCACACTTTAACCCAGAGCCATCCTATCTTTTCCAATGTCGGGCGACCCCATACGTTACAAAGGAGAACTGAGCCCATAAGGAGATTCTTGGCTGTCTTCTTTGCAGAAGCAGAGCAGGTCACCAGGCCTTTCTTCCGTGGTGCCCCCCCCCCCCACAACTTCTATGCTATTATGCTTAGCAAGCTCAGTCACTTGTGCAAAGGTAAGTGATGTCACCATTGCTATAAGGAAAAAAGATGAAGAAGCGTGGTTTATATACTAATAGACAATACTTTGATGACCACAAGGAGGCCAGGGGTGGGGGTGGGAACGGGGAGAAGGAAGAGGTGGGGTGTGCCTGTGTGGAAAAAATGGAGGGTGGAACAGGATATCGTTGTTGATTCCACTGTGTAATATATACTTTAAAAACCAAACAATACAAAAACATCCTTCCATAGTCCTTATCCCTCAAACCTAAATAGTGGTTTGAGTGAGAAAAAAAAAAAAGGAACAGTAAAATTGAAATGGGCTTAAGAGTCTTAGTGACAAGTTCATCTCAAACAATCCTTAAAAAACTTCTGTGCTATTCCGTCAAGAGACGTCTTAGACACAGGAAAGCAGACGTAGAAAGGCAGACCCAGAGGGTGGGAGAGGGACTTGTCCAACCATGCCTGAAGACTGAAGAGGAGCGGCCTGGAGACAAAGAAAAGGCAAGCAGACCAGGAGAAAGGCTTTTCCAGTTTTCTGCACTTAAAGGGCTATGCCACAAGCCAGAAGGCCACTTGCTCTTAGGACAGAGTGTGATCAGGAAGCAGTTAATCACCCTCCTCCTCGTTTCCCCTGTACTTTGCACTCTCTAAGAACACCTGTCAGTGTGCTCTGTGGTCACCCCCACCCCCCACACTGACCCCCGCTCCCCCAACAGCATGGCCCCAGGGAGCAGGGATTGGTGGAGAAGTGGCCAGGACAGAGAGTAGGAGCAGAGAACCTGAGTCTCAGCCCTGGTCCTGCTACTCTGACATGGGGAAAAAAATCACTTAACCACCTTGGTGAAATCGGGATTCTTTGACCCATCTCTGGAGTTGGTTGTGAGAATTGGGTGGGAAACTATTTTCAAGGATACCTGGTCAAACGCAAACTCACCGCCGTTTGGTCCATTTCATTCCGGCTCCAGGGTGACCCTGTAGGACAAGGTAGAACTGCCCCTGAGGGTTGCAGAGATGAGACTGCAACGAACTGTTTATGGGAATAGAAAGCCTCACCTTCCCCCTACAGAGTGGTTGGTGGTTTCGAACCGATGACGTCGCAATTAGCAGCCCACGGGTCCCCACTCTTGACACCAGGGCTTCCAAGAGCAAAAGCTGTCAGGCACGCAAGGACAGACGCCCTGTGATTTCACTTCCACGGGATAAGCAACTGTCTAGAAAACAAATGTATAAGGATTACCAGGGATAGGACGGCAGCGGAGAAAGGGAGAGATTTTACGGCAGGGGCCTGGAGCTGCTGGTGACAGTGGTGGGATCACTTGGTCAAGCTGGACAATATGAAGAATGTCATCAGAAGAGGCAAGCCTTTCCCAGTCATATGATAAGTGTCTTCAACCCCAGGGCCTTCATTTTCCAGCACTATATTAGACAATTCTGAAAAAAAATGTTTACACATGATTAGAATACCAATAGTATACTGATAAATGTTACTATTATCTATACCAATATACTTGACTATGCATATAATAGTATACCAGTATGCATTACTATATCTATAATAGCATACCTATATCCATTACTGGTACACCGGTGGTTCTCCTGACACTTGTCTGCCATGGGTGACCATGCTGGTATTTGAAATACCAGTGATAGAACTTTGAACAGGACAACATGCAAGCCACGGCAGAACAACTTCTAGACTGACCAGAAGTGGAGTCCTCCTCATGTTGCATGTCTTCGTAGCATTAAAAACCCACCTTCTCAATGCCCGCCCCTCCCTCCTCCCCACAGTCCAGGGTCAACTGGGCCAGCTGCAAGCAGGGTGGTGCTTACCGTGGTGTCCCTACAGCACAGCACCTCATGGTAAACGAGCTGTTCACTCCTATTTGTGGGGTGCAAGAGGTCTTCGGCCCCGGCCTTCCCCAGCTCTCAGACGGCAGCTTCCTGGGGGTTAGCCCAGACTGTTGACAAAGGCAAGCTGTGAGTCCAAGCAGCACGGTCACACCCCGGGCACATGGTTTCTGCAAACAGGGGCCACAGCTGCACACCACGGGGAAGTCTCTGCTCTTGTACATAGTGATAATGATCCCTGTCAATAAAACCCACAGTGTCCACACAGAACTGATTACACAGTGCTGGCCTTTGTGCGCCGCTTGATAGTTTCCAAAACGCTTTCACATGAGGCAGTCCTTTTGTTAGAAACAGGGAAATAAGCCTTTTTGCAGACAGGCTACCTAGAAAGTAAGTCATTCTAAGCTCAAGTTTAAAAATAAAGCAAGGACATTGAAAGTCATTAAGGAACTTACCTTGGACACGGAGTTAGAAGGAACCAGCAAATCCTTGTGAGCAGCAAATCCTTATGCCTTCTTGAACAGGTCAATAATTTTCAATATCATTATGACTCAAGTAATCCCCTAAGAGGTTTATTTTGTTTATTCTACTCAAAGTCAGAAGGATTCCTTTTAATCTTGATTTTTTTTAATCACACAAGTAATGTATTAAAAAATACATGCCGGTCTATGTCAATGGAGGTCACCTTCTTGAAGCCATTATATGCGTTTCCATTTTTCAGTATATGAATCCCAGGATGTATGACTCTAGAGGGACAGCAAGTAGAATAAGGGGCTTGGGGGAGGGGGGTACAGTGCTGGGCGTGTGTGCAAAGAGACAATGTCAAGGAGTCCATGTAGCAAAAGCATGTGTGGAAACTGATGTGGTAGCAATTGTACATTCTACTCGACGTGATTGAAATTGGGAATACGATATCTGTATTAAACCCCAACTAGTAAAAAGTATACCAGTCCAGTGTCGACCATAAACGATGAAGAATCCCATCCCCAAGAGAGGTTACTGGTAACATTTCCAGATAATTCTTCCCAGGCTTTTCTCAAGTTGATGGACATAATTCGGTAAATTAATTTTTGATTCAATTATTTCATTTGCCATGCTACCTTTTCCCAAGTTGTTAAAAAAAAAACAAAGTTGAGGGCCTGAGCCCCGGTGGCGTAGTAGTTGTGCGCGGGGCTGCGGCCCACTGGGACGGAGGTTCAATTCCAGCAGTGGGGCTGGGCCTCCTACTCCCACCACCAGAGAGCAGTGATGCCCCCCCCCCCAAAAAAAAACCAAATAAAGTTGAAAGTCATTTGATATTTGCATTCATACAAATAACTTTTCAAAGTAGGTTAGCACTGGTTTGGGAAGACATTCCTAAGCGGGGAATAGTAGGTTTTTATATCACAACAAACTGGCTGTCATTGGGTCAATGCTGACCCCCTATGGGTTTCTGCGACTATAACTCTTTTTTTCCCGCAATGATTTTATTGGGGGGCTCTGACAACTCTTTTTTTTTTTTTGAGCATCACTGCCCTCAGGTGGTGGGAGTAGGAGGCCCAGCCTTTGCTCCTGGGAGCCGGAATTGAACCTCCATCCCAGTGGGCCGCAGTCCCGCGCACAACCACTACGCCACCGGGGCTCAGCCCTTCTGACAACTCTTATAACATTCAATGCATCATTTGTATCAAGCATATTTGTACACATGTTGCTATATTTACTTGCAAATATTTTCTACTTGAACCCTTGGTATAAGCTCCTCCTTCCCGCTCCTTTTTTTTTTTTTTAAATAAATCATTTTGTTGGGGGCTCATACAACTCCCATCAGGATCCACACATACAGCAATGGTATGCAGGCCACATTTGCCCACTGGTTGCCGACTCTAACTCTTCACGGGAGTAGGAAATCCAGTCTCTCCCTCAGAGCTGCTGGTGGGTTTGAACTGCTGATCAGGTGAGTCGCAGCCCAATATAGAACCACTGCACCACCGGGGCTCTTGTTTAAGCGCCGCTTACTTATTGAGGAGCTGTGGTACCATAGTTGTTTACCCGTTGGGCTGCTAACCATCAAGTCAGTCGTTTGAGTCCACCCACTGCTCCTCCAGTGGAAGGTGAAGCTTTCTGCTGCCACCAGAATTAAATGGCTAAGATATCCTAGAGATCACGACACAGTCACACATTCATTATGAGTTGGTGAGTTAGTACTGGCTGAATAAATGAAGGCACAGCTATTCTTGAAAGAAAGAAAGAAAACATTGGGCTGAGCCCCGGTGGCGTAGTGGTTGTGCGCAGGACTGCGGCCCACTGGGACGGAGGTTCAATTCCAGCAGTGGGGCTGGGCCTCCTACTCCCACCACCGGAGAGCAGTGATGCCCACAAAAAAAAAAAGAAAGAAAGAAAACAGTGATGCGGGGGAAAAAGAAAGATAAGTCATTCGTGGTGCAGTTCGTTCAATAGTGGTCTTTTACTTTAGAATCTATTTTGACTCTAGGAGTACTTAGCTCTCAATAAGGTTATAAAGGGAAACTTAAATAGCTGGAAATATAAATACAGTACAGAGAAAGTTGATTAGTAATAAGGACTTAAAAGTTATCCCCACCACCACCAATAGTTTTGTTGGCATAAGCTCCCTATTTTCCCCACCCTACTCAGTCATGCCCCTAGATAATTATTAATTCATTATCTCTATAGATTTACCTATCCTGGATTTCAAATATACAATGCCCATATAGACTTCACTGATGCTTCACTTAGATGGCTGCCTGTTTTCAGATCAGCCTTTAACACCCCGGTCACTATTCTTTCTGGTACCCAAGTCCCCTCTGGTTTCTTCATCACACTCAGCTCTCCAGTGATCTGTTCAGGAGAGTGAGCAGGAAGGAGGGTCCTGTCATAAGAACTCATTGTTCTTAGATTGGAGCAAACTTAAAAACTTAAAAGTTTTATTTGAATGTCTTGGTTAGCAGAAATCATATATAGGCATATATGTATGTACACACACACACACACACACACACTGACACACAGACACACACACACCTCCCTCAGCTCCCAGCAAATCAGGAGCATCTGAGCATCACTAGTTATCTGTCATGAATTCCCAACCCCCCAACCAAGTCAGTTGTCTTCAGATTGACTCTGACTCACAGCAGTTACAGGAGTGTCAGAACAGGACTGTGCACCCCATGGACTCTAAGTGGTTGATATTCCAGATGAAGATGGCCTGGTCTTTTTTTCTTTGTTCATCTCCAAGCTCATCTGTGGTACCCAGGAACTTCGTGATGGACCCAGGGTCTACGGGTAGTCCATCTAAGGATTGAATGCAATGTTGTCGTGAGTCAAGCTGAAAGACTCCCCACACCCCCACCAGAAGAACCAGTTCCCAGTTGTGGGTTGCCTGGCTTAGGTCTTAAACAGGGATTTCAAAGGTGTTAAGGTGTTAAGTGTTAAGTAGGAGAGGAAGCACTAGTGTGGCAATCATGTGCTTATATTAATTTTATGATTAAAATGTAGGGGTGGAGTCTAGCCTGTTAATCTGGAGATAGCCATTGAGCAGCCAATGAGGCCTCTATGTGGGCATGGCTTTCTCCTGAGACTTCTGGGAAATCTCGCTATATTTCCCTCATGAAGATGAGAAGCTATCTCCCTGGTTTTTGGGAGTTAGTTCTCAGAGACGATGAATCACGGATAAGACAAGATGGCAGTGTCTGAGAAGCTGAAGGAGCCTGTGGAGAGACCACATGGCTTTGCCCTGATGGAGCCAGGCCTCTGAAGCTGGGGCAGCATGCTGTTGATGGACCCTGAGCTCTGGAAGTGAGGAGCCATGGGGAGACCCCTGCCAGCACCGGGATTCTGCAGCCACTGACCTGTGACTTCGTGAGTCAGAGGACTTTATAGACTGATTTTGGGCATATGGGTTAATATCAGACTTATGACTTTGAACTGGACTGGGCTGGGATGCTTTCTCAGTGTTCCATTACTTTTGTATGTAAACCCTTTCCTTATATCCATATATGCACGTCTATGAAATTTGTTCCTCTAGTTTACCTAGACTAACACAACTGGCTACCCAGAATGCTGCCAATGTATCCTTCATAGATGTTCCTAGATTATTTGGATTAATAATTTAAATATTCCATCATGCAGCAGCAGCTGGGATGTATATATATATATATATATATATATATATATATATATTTACTGCGATTGTCAATACCATGTTGCTCTCTCTGCTGCTGTTTAACACTCTACAACTGAGGGCCTGGCAACATTAGAAAAGAAGAATTGAGTGCAAGAAGAAAGAAAATGTTTGGGAACCGATTGTGGCAGCAACTGTGCAATTATGGTTGACCTAATTGAATGTTGGATTGCTATGACAATCTGTATGAGCTCCCTATAAAACAATTGATTTTTTTAAAAAAGAAGAGAAAGAACTGTTTGTCTATACTCTTATTTTATTACTACTAAGAACCAAAAAAATTAAACCAAATTGAAATAGAGTAGAATAAAATCATTTAAGTAAGCTGACTGATACCAGACAACATACAAAAATGGATGACTTTCATATAAGCCAGCAAATCTAGCCATAAAATAGAAAAAGGATCACTTATACTATAAATTGTAACATGACTAGATTTAAAACTAGTAAGAAACATGCAAGACCTATAAGAAAAAAGCTATAAACTTTAGTGGACATATAACCCCAAAATTAAAAATCATAGGACCTGGAAGTGAAGATTTCATAAGCTACACATGTTGATTTTACCCATGGTGATCTATAAATTTAATGTAAACCCAGTCAACCCTCAGCATGTTTTTATTGAATTTGAAAGCGCTTTCTAATGCTTATGTGAATTAGAGATAACATGCAAGAATTTTTTTTCTTTTTGGGGGCAGCATCACTGAAGAATTTTTTCCTAAGGGGCTAAAATGTACGGAAACATCCTATGAACTATTGTAACTAAAGCAGTGGTAAGGAAACACTGGTCCAGAACAGATGCCTCGAGTCAATACTGGACCCGTGTGTCAGACAAGTGTGATGAAATCGCAGGGGCCACCAGACCTCCACTGGAGAGTGTGAAGCCTGATGCCCTGTCACATACCAACCTGAAAATAAATCCGAGATATGCCAAAATCTAAACACCGAAAGCAACACAATAAATCTATGGAAAGAAAACCTGGGAACTAGTTTTATGCATTCTAACAGATGCTGATATAGGAGAAAATAAGAACACTGGGTTGGAATGTAAGAGACATGTCGTCCAGCAGGCATAGAGCCCCATTTGGGTCCCATGGCAACAAAATAGAATTCCTGTGCATCAGAGGACAGTCGTCACAAGGGAGAAGACAGTAACAGATTAGAAGGAAAATGTTGTTTATGTAACAGAAAGCGGTGCATGTCAAGCTCTCCTGCCATCTCGAGTCAATGGCTGACTTACAGAGACCCTCTGAGACAGGAGGAATAGCTGCCCCTGTGAATCCGAGAAACTGTAGCTCTCTCTTAAAATTTTAATATATCATTTAATTAGGAGCTCTTTTTTAAAAAAATATTCTTGGGCACTCTTACAGCTCTTATAACAATCCAGACATCAATTGTATCAACCATAATTGTACACAGACTGCCATCATCATTTCCAAAATATTTTCTTTCCCCCCCTCCCTCCCACCCTCGTGAACCCTTGGTAATTTGTAAATTAGTTTTATTTTCATCTTTTACACCACATTTCTGTTGTTCATCCCCCTGGGTGAGGGACGGGAGGGGGGTGTTATATATCAATCATTGTCATCAGTTCCTCCTCTCTCCCCTGAAAGGGTAACTTTTTTTTTGTTTTTTTTTTGGGGGGGGCATCACTGCTCTCTGGTGGTGGGAGTAGGAGGCCCAGCCCCACTGCTGGAATTGAACCTTCGTCCCAGTGGGCCGCAGTCCCGCGCACAACCACTACGCCACTGGGGCTCAGCCCGAAAGGGTGACTCTTGACCAGAATAAAAAACCTGTCTTTCTCCCGTGGAGTGGCGGGTGCTTTCAAACTGTTGATCTTGTGGTTAGCAGTCCAGTGTAAAGCCAGGTCTCCGCCAGGGCTCCGTGGGTAGGCAAGGAACACCTGTAAGTGATTACGAAGCACACGAAGGGTCACAAAGAATGACTAAAACGATATAAATGGCAATAGCACAAAGAAAGAAAATGACCAAGTAAATGTTTAAAAGTTTGATACAATCCAGTCTGCACAAGGACACAAGACCCTGTTGTAGTGTGCTGCAAGGGTCACTGTACAAATATAATTACAAAGGCAAAGCGTGGTTTGTTTGGAATAGTAAAGCATACTATACTTTGAATAACTCCTCAGTAATAAGAGTCATATTTTATGGTACATTCAAATGCTGGAAAGCTATGCAGCTGTTTAAAGGAGTGGAGCTGACATACTGGGAGAGGGGAAAGAACAAATCATGGAACAATAAATACAGTGAGATATAATTGATGAGTTAAAATATATTACGGTGGGGGCTGAGCCCCGGTGGCGTAGTGGTTGTGCGCGGGACTGCGGCCCACTGGGATGGAGGTTCAATTCCGGCTCCCAGGAGCAAAGGCTGGGCCTCCTACTCCCACCACCTGAGGGCAGTGATGCCTTAAATATATATATATATATATATATATATATATATATATATATATTATGGTGATCGGCACACTTACTGCAACTTTATCATCACTTAAGGACAGGTTCAGAAGGAAAAGGCATCAAACTGCTAGCAGTGCCATCTCTGGAGAGAGGAGCACACGTGTCCACGTGTGGATGTGGATTAGCTAGGTGAATGTGCACATCGAGTGGGTGTGTAAAAATGGATCTACATTTTTTTCTATAGCTTTCTGTATTGCATGGACTTTTCCAATCAGAATGGCCCAGTATGCTACAAGAGGAAAGGGGGGAATCCCAAGCATCTTAAATCATTAAGCTTGCTTTGCACACTGTGGAGGATTTCTCAGTGCACCACGTGCGCATGACGGTGTTGAACTAGAGTTAGGAGTTTGATAATGAAGCAAGAAAACCACACTGCTCGAAAAAACATACGGTCTTAAAAAGAGATAACACGTAAACAATGTTGGATGGCCGTGAGGCGCCATCAGACCGCCTCCGTGTGTGCAAGGGAGAGTGGGGCTTATCAGCATCAGCTGTCCAAGGCGGAGTCCGACTTTGCTGAGATCAGACCAGCCTTCGGTCTGCTCACTAGTGCTGATACCACTTATCCTTCCCACAGCACACGCGAGGTTTTCACTTGGGTTTGATCTTTCCTTATAATGGCTGCATAGTCCTCACAGAACATAGTCATGACTGTGGGACTGGTTCGGGACGTTAACGGGAGACAATTTAAGTCAGAAATGGTCAGAGTACAGTTATTTGGGCAGAATGACCTCTTTTCAGCCATGCCCACAGCAGACTTCTTTTTGGTCCTTAGCTTCTTTTTTGGGGGGGCATCACTGCTCTCCGGTGGTGGGAGTAGGAGGCCCAGCCCCACTGCTGGAATTGAACCTCCGTCCCAGTGGGCCGCAGTCCCGCACACAACCACTACGCCACTGGGGTTCAGCCCGGTCCTTAGCTTCTTGGCCTAGCTTCTGTCCTGCTCAGGCAGAGTTAAACAAAGCTCTTTGAGGGCTGCCACTAGTGCCCAAAGGGCATTCTTCTCCGCCATAAGTGGTCAGCAAAACCAGCTCCTTCATTTGAGTGACTGGAGGCACTCCACAAGGAGCCTCCTGCCCAAAGGCACTCAGCTTTTTTTTTCCCTTACGTTTTTTAGGCATCACTGCCCTCTGGTGGTGGGAATAGGAGGCCCAACCTTTGCTCCTGTGGAGCTGGAACTGAACCTCCATCCCAGTGGGCCGCAGTCCCGCACACAACCACTACACCACCAGGGCTCAGCCCGGCACTCAGCTTTACTCAAGTCAAGGACCAGCACGCCCCTCATTCTGCCTCATACTCTGATTCTTCTGCTGTCCCTCCTCTGGGGCCACAGCTCTGGGCCCCTGGGCTGAGGAGGTTCGAAGTGCAGTGATTCCAGAGTCCCAAAGACCCACTCCGCTCCTAGCTCGTCTCTCTTGGCAGGGATTTCTCCCTCCCTCCCCCAACTTCTGAGATGACTCATTTTATACTTGGCAGGATGGCAAAATTGTCTTTTCTCAGATTAGAATAGAAGCTTTTGCAATCACAATTAACCTTCACCACCACCCACAACTGAATCAGAGAACCCTATCAGTATCTCTTTGATCTGCGTCATCTCTTTGATCCCGTAGGAAACAGTCCTGTGGTGGGAGTGACCAATGGCTAGAAGAGCCTGATTAAATACTTCAGTGTCTTGCACCTACAGAGTCTGCTTTGGGTGTCACCCTTCTTAAAGTGTCACACTGTCACGTAGACGCTTAGAAAGTAATGACTGAGATTTTTCAAGGAACTCTGTAATAGGAGCTAACATTTAGGGAGACAAGTAGGTAAAAGAGAAAGAAACAGAGGTGAAACAGATGGGGGTATGAAGGGAGGAAGGGAGGAGAATGGAGTTGGGGTCCAAGCCTGTTTTTCCCTGCTGGTTCAGATCTGGCTGAGCCTTGGGGGACAGATCAGATGAATAGCAGAGGGAATGGGACTGTGTCGAGAAAAGGACAGGACCCTCTATTAGCTCCATGGCCCATCCGGCACCCCTGAGAGCCCGGTGTTGGGCTGCTCGTGGCCCAGTAGGTGGGAGACACCCCCTACCTCACCCCCCACCCTCCACTCCCAGCTGCCGCCTCCTGTAAAGATTTACCATCAGGGGTTCCCGGGGGAGTCTGAAGGTCCTGTGTAGATAGCCCTGCGTGGGAGCGTGATGAATTGTCTGGGTGTTGGGAGGGAGGGAGGAGGAGAGAAGCCCTGGATGCTGTGTCTACAGACAATTGTCTGGGTGTTGGGAGGGAGGGAGGAGGAGAGAAGCCCTGGATGCTGTGTCTACAGACACTTGACATCTCGTGAGCACTTCCCTGTGGTAGCCTAGGAAGACTGGGCACTTAAATAGAGATAGCAGAGACAGAGACAGGACCCAGCTCCATAGGGGGAGAAGGGGGTATCCTGCAGGGGTGGGAGAAAACCCACAACCACAGAGAGGCAAATGGGGAACTGAACCCAGGTATTACGCTCCTGGTCGCGTCTTGCTGGTCTCCACCAGTCGTTCTGACACAAGGTTGAATCTAGAGAATCACAGAGTCTACACAGGAGTTGTGATCCACAGGGAGGTGGGGGGGGGGGAAGGCAGGACAGAATTGCAGATTTTCATGGAAAACTCTAGATTTTTCAGAACTATGGAGAGCGTGAACGAACCCTGGAACAAATCCTTGAAACCCAGAGATCCTCTTTAAACCTGAACTCAAAGAGATCCCCTGAACCCTTCCTAAAACCGAATCACTATTTAACTTCAGATGTTAAAGGGAAAACAACCCCCAAAGCGATGCTTTCAGTGTTAAGAACTAGCTCGATGAGACCAAGTGGATAGGGATTTTGGGAGTGGGGGCTTTGCATTTCTGCTAATAAGGGAGGAACCCGAAAAGGAGGGTGAGAATGGTTGCATCATGTCATCGATGCCATGCAATTGTACCTCTGACGGCTGTTGTGTTGCTCTGTGCTCTGCTGTGGGTAGTGTCAGCAATAAAGTATATAACGTTTAAGGGAGGAGAAAAAGAAAGAATGTAGAAACGAGTTTAAAATCAGGCAGAAAAAAATTTTTTTTAAAAAACCAGGCAGAGGGCTGAGCCCCGGTGGCGTAGTGGTTGTGCGCGGGACTGTGGCCCACTGGGATGGAGGTTCGATTCCAGCTCCACGGAGCAAAGGCTGGGCCTCTTACTCCCACCACCTGAGGGCAGTGATGCCCCCCCCAAAAAAACAAAAACCAGGCAGAAAGTACTAGACAAGTGCTCCATGTTGTCATTAGTCCCTAAAACCATTTGCTATCCCTTGTTCTGGGAGATGGCTGCCGATACCCAAAGGATGCTAAACTCGAAGCCCAAGGTGCAAGCGTGTGTGCTCAGGCCAGGGCAGGAGGGCAAAGAAGGAGAGGAACAGAGCACCATGAAAGCTCTCCTCTGCAGGCCCGAGACAATGGTTGTCTGTGTCAGAGACGTGCGAAGGCCCTGAGATGGCGCAGGTGGCTTTAGGGACAATACTGGCTGTCTTTAGGCATGCGGAGTTGAGCCAACAAGGTGGGAACAAAGTGGAAATCTTCCCAGACAGCTGAAAATGTGGGGCTGAACACTAGGGAGAGGGAGAGAGAGAGAGAGAGGGAGAGCGAGAGAGAGCGAGCAGGAGCGCACCAGGGTTGGTGGCGTAGTGGTTGTGCGCGGGACCGCGGCCCACTGGGACGGAGGTTCAATTCCAGCAGTGGGGCTGGGCCTCCTCCTCCCACCACCGGAGAGCATTATGCCCCCCAAACAAAAACAACAACAACAACAAAAGAAAGCAGTCTTGGAAGGCAGATGAACAAAAGACGAGTCACAGAGGAAAACCGGTCACAGACGAAAAATCGCTCACTGCCTCTAAGTCCGTTCTGACTCAGAACCGCTCTCAAAGACAGTATAACTGATCCATCCTTGGGGTTATGGAAAACTCCGATCTTTCTGAGAGCAGTCTCCGCTTCCTCCTGAGGATCGACTGGCGGGTGGGAACTGCTGACCTTGCAGTTCATAGCCCACGATGCCCCAGGACCCCTGCTCATGGAGTGCCATGGAGTCTGTTCCAGCTCACAGTGGCCCGCGTCCAACAGAACAAAGCATGGCCAGTCCAGCGCCCCCTCCCCATCGTCCCTAGGTGTGAGCCCCTTGTTGCAGCCTCTGTATCAAGCTACCTCGCCAAAGGACTTCCTCTGGCACTGCCCCTTCCCTTTGCCAAGCACCGTGTCCCTGAGTGGCCTCTCCTGACAACAGGCCCAAAGTACACGAGACGAAATCTTGCCACATTTTCACTCGGGACATTCTGGATGTACGTCTTTCAAGACAAATTGGTTTGTTCTTTCGGCAGGCTGTGATACATTCAACATTCTTTTTTTTTTTTTTTTTGGCATCACTGCCCTCTGGTGGGAGTAGGAGGCCCAGCCTTGCTCCCGGAGAGCTGCTGCTGGATTTGAACCGCCAACCCAGTGGGCCACAGTCCCGCACTCAACCACGACGCCACTGGGGCTCAGCCCATGTTCAACATTCTTTGCCAGCAACACAATGCAAATGCATCAACTCATCTCCTGTCTTCCTTATTCAACGTCCAACTTTAACATGCATCGAAGATGATTGAAAACACTACCCTAGCATATGTTAGTCCTCAAAATAGCGAACTTTAAAGAGGTCTTGGGCGGCAGATTTACCCAGCGCAATGTGTTGTTGCTGCTTCCGCGAGCATATCCATGAGCATCGACAGTGGATCCCAGCAAGACAAGATCCATGACAGCTTCCATCTTTCCCCCATTCACATGATGTCATCCAGTGGTCCAGCTGTGAAGCTTTAGTCTTTTATTATTAGTATTATTCATTTTATTGGGGGCTTGTACATCACTTATCACAATACATACATGTGTCTACTGTGTCAAGCCCCTTCGCCTGCCTGCTGTTGTCATCATTCTCAAGTCCCTGCTTTTCCACTTGAGCCCCTGATGTCAGTTCTCATCCCTTCCCCTCCCCGCTGCCCCCTGTCCTACCACCCCTCTAGTCTTGACATTGAGTTGCAATTCATATTGAAGGCCGCAAGCCTTCATTCCCAGCAGCAAGTGCTTCAGGTCCTTTTTACTTGGAGCACGCAAGGTTGAGTCATCTGCATATCACAGATTGAAATAAGCCTTCTTTTCATCTTGCTGGCAAATTCTTTCTACACTCCAGTTTCTCAGTATACCGACTAAATCAGTATAGTGAGAGGCTACAATCCCGACACGCTTTCCTTGTTTCCAACCATGCCGTGTTCTCCTCCTATTTGCTTCATGTATCGTTTGTTCTAATCCACACGGCTGAATGTCTTTTTTTTCCCCCACATCACTGTCCTCTGGTGGGAGTGGGAGGCCCAGCCTTGCTCCTGGGGAGCTGCTGCTGGATTTGAACCGTCAAACCTGTGGGCCGCAGTCCCGCACACAACCACTAGGCCACCGAGG
>PVJH01026213.1:0-30385 GCA_004026705.1 Nesogale talazaci | reverse complement strand
GCCTTCTTTTCATGAATGTGGAGACATCCAGTGTCTGGGTTGCTGGAATGACCAGCTGGTTGGGGGTAGGGACAACTGAGACCTTCCCTGCCTGGGAGCAGGGAAAGTTGTTTTTTTCAGGGAGACAGGGGTGACTAGAGCCTATCTTGCCAAGTCACAGTGGAAATGGCTGAAGTCTACCTTGCAAGGGGAAAGCGACGCCCAGGACCTTCCTTGATGTGATGCTTGGATGTCTCCAGCCTTCTTGCTGGGGGGGAGGTCAGGTTATGAGTGGGATAGCCAGGACCTTCCTTCCTGGGTCCTAGACACAGCTATGACCTTCCTTGATTTGGGGGTGCATGGTTCCTTCCTTTCTAAGAGACAGGAACAGCTGGAATTTACCTTGCAAGCGGGCAGGAACATTTGGGGCTTTTTTTCCTGGGTTGCTGGGATATCCAAGAACTTTCTTACAGTTGAGGTAGGGATAAGTGGAGATCTTTCTAACCCAGTCCAGGGACAACTGTCTCATTCCTTCCTGAAGAATGTGGATGTCTGGAGTCTTCCTTGCCAGGTGACTTGGATGGACATGCCTCTCATGGAGCATTTTTAGAATGGAAAATACCTCAGTATGTATAAAACCAGAGGAATTAAATAAGAAAGGGAGAAATTGCACACATTTTTGAAACATATCATTAATAGGGCACAATCTCTAGAAGGGCTTGAGATTAAAAATAAAATTGTCTTTCTCAGACAAAGGATAGAAGGAAAAGTCTAAGTAAAGAAGTAGGTTGAAGTGACTCCGGCTGGTAGACGACTTAAAAGTTTCAATCAAATAACAAGTAAAATTGTGGTCATTTGCTGAAAATGAGAGAGAAAAATTGCATCAGCAGCTTTAGGAAAATGAATGCTTGGATTGATTAACATAGAATGTCAATGAAATTGCAGAGCAAACTACTGGAGCACTACTGTCAGATGAGACAGGCTATCACATTATCTTGTCCAGTTCTTCATTATAGTTGAAAAGAAGTACATCAAATCATGCAACTATTAAGAGCTAACCCTGGGATTTGAAGCAGGCAAGAAAAAGAAAACAAATTTTAATATTCTTCTGCTCTATTCCAAGGGAGAGAATTTCACCTGTCTAGACAGAGATAGATATAGAGCAAGGGAAAGCTGAGCTACAGCCTTCTTCACTCTGCTGGCACTAATCCAAACCTCCATATTGGCTGCCTTCTCAACGAGTCATCTTGGCGAGAGTATTTGAAAGGTAAGCACAAGCTTTCAAAAAAAAGACTTGGTAACCTTTTATCTTAATCAGTTTGACAACACTTCTCTAAAGAGCTTATTTCTTTTTCTTCAGAACAAAATGGACGCTAGCAAAAAAATAGCAAGCAAAAATAGGAATTAAGGATATGGTTTAAGAAATGACAATCTATTAACAGCATGTAACACTATTTAGTCACTAAAATATCTATGAAGACAACAGAAATTAAAGCATGCTTATAACATAACAAGTGATGTAAGAAATATATAGTTTAAAGTAGTATGTATACTGTTGTTATAGATATATTTTTAAATTTCTCTCCCTTTAAAGTTACATCCTGAAAAGGAAATCTGTTCATGTAATGGAGTTATAGGTGTTGCGATTTTTAAAATATTTGCTATTCTGATATATAACAATAAAATAAGCAGTAAATAACTAAAAAGTAAACCATATATTCAGGACAATTGCTACTTCCACAGCTGCTTAAAACAACCTTTAAACCTTGAAAACAACTTTTAGTATAGATAGCACCTCAACATAAAGAAAATAGATAACCTCCCCAAAAGATCAGCAGACAACATCATGATAAACACAAAAGATGTCAGAATTTCATTTTACTTGGATGTATAGTAAACGCTCATGCAAAAAGCAGTCAGGAAATCAAATGATATATTGCTTTACACAAATCTGCTGCAAAGAATCTTTTTAAAGATGTTATAAAATAAGATTAAATAAGATGTGTGAATTATTGAATGAGATACTGATCTGCTCTGTAAATTTCCAAATAATTAATTTTTCTTATTCTTTTCTTTTTTAATAATTGTATTGGAGGCTCTTCCATCTCTTATCATAATCCAATGTCAAGCATATTTTCATATTTGCCACCATCATCATTTTCAAGATATTATCTTCTCACTTGAGCCCCTGATAGCCTCTCCCCATTTCTCCCCCCACCCCACTGCCTTCCCTCCCTCATGCTTGATAAGCTATAGATTTTTTTCTCCATATCTTACATCGTCCTCAGCCACTCCTCACCCACTCTGTTATTCTTCCCCTGGGGAGAGGATTCTATTGGTCCTTGTGATCAATTTCCCCTTTCTCCACCCTTTCTCCCTGAACCCTCCCCTAATCCTCCTGGAGTCTCTACTCTCCTTGTTGGTCCTGAGAGGCTTATCTATCCTGGATTCCCTGTGCTGTGGTCTCGTATCTGTAGCAGTGTGCATATTCTGGTCTAATCTGATTTGTAAGGTAGAATTCAGGTCACAATAGTGGGGAGGGGAAGAAAGCACAAAAAAGCTACAGGAAAGTTGTGTGTTTCATCAGTGCTATACTACACCATGACTGACTCATCTCTTCCCTATGACCCCTCTGTGAAGGGATGTCCAATTGTCTACAGATAGGCATTGGGTCTCTGATCCATGAACCTCCCCTCCACCATTCACATTAGGTATGATTTTTTTCTGGGTCTGAAATACCTGATACCTGATCCCATCGACACCTCATGATCACACAGACTGGTGTGCTTCTTCCATGAGGGTTTTGTTACTTCTGAGCTAGATTGTCACTTGTTTACTTTCAAGTCGTTAAGGCTCAAGACACTATATCATTTGATAGCCATGCACCATCAGCCTTCTTCACCACATTTGCTTATGCAGACATTTTGTCTTCAGCAATTGTTCTGGGAAGGTGAGCATCACAGAATGCCAGATTGTTAGAACAAAATGTTCTTGTGTTAAGAGAGTACTTGAGTTGAAGCCCAATGTCCATCTGAAACCTTAATTCTTAATATGTATATATATATATATATGAGTAAATAGTTCTATTCCCCTCTCATTATATATATATTTACATATGCACATGCCTGTATTTAGGCCTCTATAAATATCCTTTGCCAGGGGAGGTGGGAGAAAGGTGGGGGGGTGGGCGGGAAACCAATCCAGGGACAAAGGAATACAAGTGAACTAAAATCAATGAAAGGAAGGTCATAGGATGCATAGTGAGGCTCAAATTTTTCTTTATAATTCCTTTTATCAATCTAAATTTACATTTTAATGGAAATTTAGAAAATACTAGCACAAAAATGCAAAAAAATTGAAACATTAATAAGATGTAAATCACGATGGCAGTCATGCAATCTTGTGTCAATTTCAGGATTGGGAATGTAAGGGTGGAGTCTAGCCTGTCAATCTGGAAATAGCCAATGAGACCTCTGTGAGGGCATGGCTTTCTCCTGAGAATTCTGGGAAATCTGACCATATTGGAGTTGGGAGACTTATGGCTCAGTTCCTTGGAGGCACTCTACTAACAAGACCCAAGGCTGATTTTCTGTGAGTCATCCTGAAGAGAAGCCACATGGCCCTACCCTGATGGAACCAGACCTCTGAAACCAGAAAAGCCACTTGGAGACTCCTGCCAGTTTTGAGATACTTCTGCCACCACTGGACACACGAGACTCTGCACCCACTGGCCGGTGATTGTCCTGGCTTCATTGCATGTGTTTCATGAGTCTGAAGAGGATTTATGGATTGGTATCAGATATATGGGCGAATATCAGACTTATGGACTTGGCATAATAACTAGTACATATGCTACTAGTTTTATGCAAATGCTCAAAGACATGTATTTATAATATTCCTTTCTATTTGAGTTTCTTTTTAAATAATTTTACTGTTATATGCCTCACATATCATTTATTTTAGCCATTCAATCACATTAAGATTTGTGCTATCAGCACCACAATAAATTTCAGAAAATTTTCTTTTACTCATTGCCAACTCCTCATTTTTCTGCATCCTGTCCTGCCATGTCCCTAGGCAAGTATCAATCCAGTTACTGTCTCTATAGATCCAGCTATCCTGAATTTCACATAAACACAAATAGGAAGCAAAGCAAACAAACAAAAGCCAACATAACTAGATGAAACAGGATAACCTCAATCAAATAGAAAGCATAAAATATTAAAAACAACTTTAAAATGGGTCAAAAGGGAGAACAAATAATAGGTATTATATTTCAACCCAACATCATCTGCCATAATTGACTTTAAAAGGCTCTCTGTCTGATAGCAAGGCTATTCACATCTCTCATCTATGGTCATAGAGGATTCACCACAGGCTTAATCCATTTACAGACCCTGAAAATAGATTTGGGGCTTCCCTTTCTATCCATATCTTTCTGAAAACTAGTTGTTCACAATTAAGCTCTGATGTGATTCCCTCCTTGAAATTTGGATAATATATTTTACAAACGGTGGCAGTCATGTGCTTATGTTAATTTATGATTGAAATATAGGGGTGGAGTCTAGCCTGTTAATCTGGAGATAGCCATTGAGTAGCCGATGAGGCCTCTGTGTGGGCATGGCTTTCACCTGAGACTCCAGGGCAATCTCGCGATATTTCCCTAGTGAAGATGAAACGCTATCTTCCCCAGTTGTTGGGTGTTAGTTTGAGAGATGATTAACCACAGGTAACACAGAATGGCGGCAGCTGGGAGGCTGGAGTAGCCGTTGGAGAGACCACACGGCTTAGCCCTCATGAAGACAGACCTCTGAAGCTGGAGGGGCATGCTGTTGATGGACCTGAGCCCTAGAAGCGAGGAGCCATGGGGAGACCCCTGCCGGCGCCAGAATTCGGCACCACTGACCTGTGACTTCCTGAGTCGGAAGCAGACTTTATAGACTGATTTTGGGCATATGGGTTATTATTGGACTTATGACTTTGCCTGAACTGGATTGGGATGCCTTTTTAGGGTCACATTTCTTTTGTATATAAACCCTTTCCTTATACCTATATGCGTGTCTCTGAAATTTGTTCCTCTAGTCTATCCGGACTAACTCACAAACCTTGGATCACAGAGGCTAGTGTGTTTCTTCCACGTGGGCCCATCTGATGCCTCACTTAGATGGCTCCTTGTTTGAAGAAAAATCTTTAAGAACCCAGGTACTCCTCCTTCTGATTTTTCTTCACTACATATTGCTATAGTACCCATATCTTCAGTAGCAATCTTGAGGGTAAGCATGGAGCAGGACAATGTCATAAGAATTAATTGTTCTTAGATTGGGATTAGAATTAAGTGTGAGAGGGGCAAAAAAAAAGAATTAAGTGTGAGCCCCAACCCCATTCAAATATCAATAGGTTAATATGTGTCTCGCATTCACACTAGAGATATTACCATAGATTGGTTACAGAATATCATGGGACATCCCCTTGAGTCATAAAGTAATTGTATTGTGAGTGTCATTAATTAATAATGGTATAAAATTGAAAACACTATTCAGAAAAGGAAATTATACAAGTATAGGCTAGGTTACACTGATTCAATTTTTAAGTGACTGGACCATAAAGGTTGGTGATAGGGCAAAATTTTCAAAAATATTTACTCACAAAGGTAAAATCATGCCTGACAGATTAATACAGGTCATAAGAAAGCAAGGAGGGCTTTGAATAGTAAATACATTATAATCCAACACCACCATTCATTAGGCACCCTCAAAGCAGCTTCCATTACCACAAGACTTTCCACTCACTAGCCTGTGATCTTCCTGCATTTGGTATCATAGCATGTATTGCATGTGGCTGAAGAGTCATTTATAGACTGGTATCAGGCATAAGGGTTAATATCACACTTATAGACTTGATCTATACTGGGCCCGGATGGTTTCTTAATGCACAATTGATCATTGATAAAGTTCTTGCTTACACACATATGAGTGTCTCTGAATTTGTTTCTCTAGTCTACCTGGACTAACATAGTCAAGACCGCAAAGATAATCATGTCTCGTGTGAATGCACACCAAAGAATTACTTCTGAAGAAGACTTTTAACAATCAATTGGATAAGATGACATACTGAGGGGACTACTCCTTCTCTTTCCTTTGCCACTCCTGTGCCTGATGGGCACATGGACAAAGTGGACATGGTGGCAGGGATGGGGTTTTTGCATGAATGCAACAACATGGACTTCCACTCACCAAGGCTGACTTGGCCACTGCCACAGCTGAGTGCCCATCTGCCAGCAGCAGAAGCCAAAATTGAGACCAAGATATGGAACCATTCCTCATAGATATAGTCATAAGTGTCTTGGTTTCATTTGTCTTGAGAACCCTGCCTAACACATTGACTATACCAAGGCATTGAACTGTATGGATCATAGAAAACAATGACAACAACATAGGACCATTTACGTCATGGAGGGAGCAGCGTTTTGTTCTTACTGGAATAGACACCTACTCTGTATATGGATTTGCCTTCCTTGCATGCAATGTTTCGGCCAAAAACGACCATTTGTGGCCTTACAGAATGCCTTATCCACCATCATGGCATGCCACATAGCATTTCTTCAGATCAAGGAACTCACAGCAAATTGTGTGCAGCAGTGGACTGATACCCATGGAATCCACTGATCATATCATGTTCCTCATCATGCTGAATCAGCTGACTTGAAAGAATAGTGGAATGGCCTCCTAAAGGTACAATTATGGTCCCAGTTAGATGGCAACACCTTGTCAGACTGGGACAATGTTCTCCAGGAGGCTATATGCTCTAAACCAGACGCTGTAATATTGTGCTGTGTCTCCAATAGCTAGGATTGATGGGTCCAGGAACCAGGAAGCTGACATGGCACCACTCACTATTCCTCCTAATGATCCAGTTGTAGCATTTTTGCTTCCTGGCTGAGCAACCCTATGCACTTAAGGCCTGTAGGTCCTAAAGGACGGAACTACCCTACCTGGAAACACAGCGCTGAGTCTACTAAACTGACAGCTGATAATGACCCCTGGCCACTTTAGGCTCCTCATCCTTTGAATCAACAGGTTAGGAAGGATGTCACTGTACTGAATGGTATGTGATCCTGATTACCAAAGAGAAATTGGACTGGTGCTACACAGTGGAGGTAAAAAGAATATGTCTGGAATCCAGGAGATCCCGTAGGTCATCTCTTAGTACTACCATGTCCTATGACTAAGGTCAATGATAAACTTTAGAAGTACAATCTTCACAGGATCTCTAATGACCCAGAGCCCTCAGGAATGAAGATATGGGTCACTCCACCAGACAATGAACATGGCCAGGTGAGGTGCTGGCCAAGGGCAAAGTTAAAACAGAATTGGTAGTATAAGAAGATGGTTCTACCTACCAGTTACTGCCATGTGATAATTTGCAAAGGAGACATTTGTTATTGCCAGTTTGTCTTCATTATATGTGCTTGTTGAATATCTTTCCTTTGTTCATGCATGGTGTAGCAGATACAATTAGAATCTGTGTGTTTTCATTTATATGTATGATAGATACATGCTCTTAGGTGTAAGTGTGGTTTGATTAATGTCTGGAAATTACATATGGTTAAAGAATTGTATATAGGTGCCAAGTTGACAAAGGCTGGATTATGACAGGAAGGTTTATTGTGCCAACCTGGCCAATAGGAGCATGTGGGATTAACCAGTTTGCAACTTGATTGAAGGGCAAAGAGATAGATGACACTCTGTAAGAGCTCTCTCTCTCTCTCTCTCTCTCTCTCTCTCTCTCTCTCTCTCTCTCTCATTCTCTGGTACTCATAGCATGATGGACTATGTATGTTGCTGCTATAAATAGTTCTTTGTCACAACCTGTGAGTTACAGTACCTTTGGGCCAATACCTGGATCATATCAATAGAAACTTGAGGATCCTTTGAAATCTGCTTCTTCAAGATGTTGGTGTGTACATAGCTTGAGCTTGAGGTTGACGGATTCCACCACCTTGCATTGCTTGCATTCAATGTCCCATCCAGGACTGCTTTGTTACGCTCCCGAGCTACGGACTGTTGGTAACCCACCCTTTTTCCTGCTGCCTGTGTGAAGACTCTGCTTCTCTTGTCCCAGGAAGGAGTCTGCTGTCTTCTTCCTTGACTTTGGACCAGGCAGCTCATATTAGTTGCAGGACTTCCAGTATATTAACTGTTCAATAGAAGTGAGTTGAACTAAACCATCTGTACTTATGTATGGACTAATTAGTTGTTAGAGTCCTTCTCACTGTATAAACTTCTCACTGTATAAACTATATCAGTGATGATAGATAGATAAATAGATGATTGATAGATAGATAGATAGATAAAATTATAAGTGTCTTGGTTTCATTTCTCTCAAGGACCCTGCCTAACACATTGACTATACCAAGGCATTGGACTGTGTGGATCATAAAAACAACAACAACTATGGATTGTCTTGAGCAGAATTGGAATTCTAGAACACTTCATTGTGCTCATGTGCAACCTGTACATGGAACAAGAGGCAAGTGTAAGATTATAACAATGGACTACTGTAAGGTTTAAAATCAGGATGGTGTTTATCCAGGTTGAATCCTGTCATGATACTCAACATGCATGCTGAGAAAAGCACCAGAAAAGCTATATTATATGTTGAAGATAGAACCAGAAATTGAAGAAGGCTAATTAACAACCTTAGCTATCCAGATGACAGTGCCTTGTTTTCTGAAAGTAAGAGGGAATAGAAGCACTTCCTGTTGAAGGTCAGGGATTGCAGCCCTAAGTATGGATTACAACTTAGTATAAAGACCAAAATCCTCACAACCCGACCAACATCATGATAAATGCAGAAAGGGCTGAAGATGTCAACAATTTTGTATTGACTGATCCACAATCAATGTTCAAGGAAGCAGCAGTCAAAAGAGCAAAGAATACATTGTATTTGATAAATCTAACACGTGTGAAATCTTTAGAGTGCTGAAAAACAATGAAGTCATTTTGAGGACTAAAGTGTGTCTAACCCAAAACATGGTATTTTCAATTGCCTATATGCATGTGAAATTTGGAAATGTTCTAAGAAAGACAAAAGTATAATTAGTGCATTTGAATTATGGTGTTGTGAAGAATATGGAAAGTATTATGGACTGCCAAAAGGACAAAGAATTCTGTCTTGGAAGATGTAAGGCTAGTAAGGCTCTTTAGAAGCAAGGATGGGGAGACTTCGTTATACATACTAAAGTGAAGGGCAGTGATAAAGAGGAAGGCCTTCCACTATCACGAACCCAGTTCTACATTACAAATCCGGCTAGACTGGAACATCTACACTGGTACAGATAAGAGCTCTTGAGACATGGAATCCAGGACAGATACCCGCCCACACACCCAGGAACAGCAATTGGAGTAGTGATACCATGAGGGTAGGGGGAAGGTGGGGAGAGAAAGTAGAAAACAGGGAGCCAACTATAATGATGTATAATCCTCCACCCAAAGGGCGAAAAACAGTAACATGGAGGAAGGGAGACAGTGGAGATATAACGAAGAGAGATATTAAAATAATAATAACTCTTAATTTATCAGGGGTCCATGAGGATGATAGGGTTTTGGAGGGAGGGGACAAAAGAGGAGCTGATACCAAGGGCTCAAACAGAATGAAACGTAGGTGAAGGGAGAATTGGTCTGTGTAAGATATGAAAAAATGACAACTTATAAACTATCAAGGGTTCATGAGGAAGAGAGGGTGGAAGAGGGAGGGGGAAAGTGAGGAGCTGATACAAAGGGCTCAAGTAGAAAGATAATGCCTTGAAAATGATGATGGCAACAAACATACAAATGTGCTTGACACAATGGATGAATGTATGGATTGTGAAATAAGTTGCATGATTTGAAAAACCAACCAAACAAGAAGGGACCTCAATAATAATGCATTTAATAAAATAAAATTTAGTAATATATTACTAATTAGTTGTATAGATATAATTTAAAGTGAAAAAAGGTTACGGCAATATATGTACAAATATGATAAAATTGTATGGATTATTATAAGAGATGGAAAAGCCAACATCAAGGGCTCAAGGGAAAAGGCGGATGTTTGGAGAATGATAACAGCATCGGACATGCAAAAGTGCTTGGCACAGTATGTTTATTTATGTATTGTGAAAAACGATGTACAAGCTCCTAATAAAATGATTTTTAATAAAAAAAATTTTTAAAAAGAGATATAAAGGGCCCCAATAAAATGATTTATTTATAATAAAAAAGAAAGGCCCTAAGGAGATGGATTGACACTGACTGCAACAGTGAGAATGATGCAGGAACAGGCAATATTTCATTCTATTGTAAATAGAGTCCCTATGCATGAGAACCTATTTGATCGCACCTACTAATGACAATAGGATCCTTGTTTGCTAGTCTTTTAATTTCTGAATTTTACATATTTCTTCTTGCCTACATAGTTTATGCTGGAAGTTTGACCTTATTCCTTATTGGTTTTCCATTGTATGTGACTGCTTCTCTCTCTCTCTCTCTCTCTCTCTCTCTCTCTCTATCTCTCTCTCTCTCTCTCTCTCTATCTCTCTCTTTAGATGCCACCAGGATTTTCTCCTTTTCCTTGGCATTGGAGAGTATGTTGTGATGTTTTTCCTTTGGGATCTATACTATTTGGGTTTCTCTGAGGTTGTTGGACAGTAATTTTTTCCTTTTTTGTAATGTTTGGGAAATTGTCTTCCATGATTTCTCGTACTATTTCTATCATAGATCTTTTTGTTTCTTCTAATTATGGGATCCCAATGAAACAGGCTGTTTCTCTTGACAGTGTTATATATCATTCTCACGCCTTCATCTGATTACTTTTTTGGGGGGAGCGGCATCACTGCCCTCTGTTGGGAGTGGGAGGACCAGCCTTGCTCCTGGGGAGCTGCTGCTGGATTTGAACCGCCAATCCAGCATGATTACTTTTTTTATTGATTGTTTCTTTTAATGGTTCTTGTCACTGTGGTTGTATTTAAGTTCATTGAGATGCTGGGTCATGTAGAGGTCATTGTCTCTAATAAAATGGAAGAGATCTAATAGTAGCTAGAAAAGATAAAGTGGTGAGATGGAAAAAATGGGAGAGATATGGGCAAATGAGGAAATTCAGGGGAAATAAGTGAGAAAATATAATAAAAGTAATGATAATACTAATAAATGGCTATCTAGGCTTTCAACAGGTTTTTAAAAATAGTGGGAAATGTATTTTAATAAGAGTAATCCTTTATTAAATGTACACAAGTCAAACTATCATTTTGAGTTTTAAAGTGCACCTAGTCTAGATAGAGTGGGGCATCTGAAAGCAAGGCTTGTCTACTCAGGAATTGCCCCTGCCATTACTCTTGCTTATAACCATGCAACCATATCCAAGCAGTAGCCCAAGCAGGGAGTGAAGACTGAGAACAACCACATTAATCTAATGATGGCCAGGCAGGATGGCCCACTTCAAATTCTAGAGGCACATGGTGCTGAGCAAGCTGATGAAGGCCTACTGTGAGTCACAGGGATTGTCAGTGAGACAGATTAGATTCAGGTTTAGTGGACAGCAAATTAGCAAAATTGACACCCTATTCTGAATGGAAGTGGAGTACGAAGACATGATCGATGTGTTCCTGTAACAGATGGGTGACATGCAGGCGAATAGAGACCTTCTGGATGTGATGTCTAGGCACCACCCTACACCTGCATCATTTGTCCTTGCATTTGCAATATAGTTGTAAATACATGAACAAGTTAACACAAAGGAATTTAAAGAAACTTGAGGATGGTCACCACAATACTTTGTATCTCTGATGTACTCAGAAAGCAACTCAACACATTTTTTGCAGGAATTAATCTACAACTGAAATTGGCCCAATATGAATTGCTTTGTTTACTTAAAATGAATTGTGAGGTTTGGGGTGTTTTGTTTTTCTCATGTTCACTTCCTATAACACTTTTTTGTCCCAACATGTGGCATACCCATCCATTTTCAGTCTGTGGGTAGAGATCTTGCCTCAAGTGTTATGATCTTTCTCCCCTTCTGTGGCATTCATTCATGTAGGTGGCTCATGCTCTCATGTGCACTGAAGCAGGCACTTCTCTTGGACACCAATTTGTGGGGTATGGTTTGAAGTAGAAGAGAAAATTTCATTGCCTATGTGTAATAGGCACAGCTTATAAAATTTGCCCCACATATTACAAATTTAAACTTTGTCAGCATCTGGAACAGTCAAAGGGAAGATCTTAGGATGCTGCTTAAAAGGAAATCAAGGAAAACAGTGAGGATCTCCCCTATTGTGCCCCCTGTGGCACTGTGGCCTAGGTTCCCCACCATGGCTGCTCGGGACCTGCTAATCAGAAGTGGACAGCAACTGCAAAACCCAATTGACTTCTCTTTTATTCACTTAGGAGAAAATAATGACTGCAATTCACTTTTGGTAATAGTATTGTGGTA
Organism: Nesogale talazaci; assembly: GCA_004026705.1. Classification (NCBI taxonomy): domain Eukaryota; kingdom Metazoa; phylum Chordata; class Mammalia; order Afrosoricida; family Tenrecidae; genus Nesogale; species Nesogale talazaci. The sequence goes on along the minus strand of PVJH01026213.1, from coordinate 17,941 downwards.
ACAGTTCTTCTGGTATTGTTTCTGATAAGTATCCATGTTCTCTATATGAAAAGATAAGACTAAGGGTTGCTGAATTTGCAGTTATGTTGTATTCAAGAGCTACTTCACAGTATGGTGACAATGGAGACCCAATGAAAGATGACTTCGTGTTATGATCACAATTTTTCGTCATACTGCATTCCAACTATGTGTTGAATTTATATGCATTACTGTGGTTATTTCAGTTCTGTGAACTCTTTGGGAATCTATACAAATTACAAAGTCTCACCTGTTTTCTTTCACTAAGGGTTCATTGCTGCTTGATGGCTGTTCTCTTTTTTTATGGTAATCTGATGATGTGAAATCTTGCTGAAAAATAATCTTATATCCTTTTTAATTTGCTCTGTGAAGTGTTTGGTGCAACTGTTGTGTTTCTTCACCAATTTCCTTTAACTGTTAATACTGTAAAGAGTAAATAGCTTAGAAAATAAAATTAAAGTACACCTGGCCATATGCATTTGAAAGCTGGACAATGAATAAGCAAAATGTAAAAAGCATTCTGACCTTTGAATTATGGTATTGGTGAAGAATATTGAATATACCATTGACTTCCAGATGAAAAATGAAATCTATCTTGGAAGAAATGCTCCTTATAAGAGAGGAAAGTAAGACTTTATCTCACATATGTTGGACATCTAATCAGAAAGGACAAGTCCTTGGAGAAAAATTTCATGCTTAGCCAGCAAAAGAGGAAGACCCTCCATACTGTGAATGGACACAATCTCTATAACAATGTCAATGACACAATAGCTATAATAATAGGAAGGGTTATGATGATTGTCCAAACCCAGGGAGCATTGTACTTTGTACTGTTGTACATAAGAGTACTATGAGATTGAACATGGTATCTAACAAGAACATTGCTGAGTAAGTTTAAACGGATGGCTAGGGGTTTCCTAGGCCATTAGAATATTCAGCTTCTTCAGATCAGTAAATAGAGATTTCAGAAGTAATATAGTAGAGAACTTAAACAAATTCCATGAATTTATAAAGTCCCCTCATATCTTCTGCTATCACAGGTACATTTTCTTAGCCCCCTCATTTAGCAGCATTCTTTTTTCCACATTTTTCTTCTCCAGGGTTAGAAGTAGATGCAGTATATGGTAAATCTGAGAGGACAGTCCAAGGAGAGAAGAGATTCTAATATTAGCTCCAAGGGTCACTATGAAGTGTCCCTGCTGACATAGAGTGTTATATGCTGGGCTATTAAATGCAAAGTCAGGAGTTCAAATCCACCAGCTGCCTCTAAAGAAGGAGGTGACTTTCTGTAAAGATTTTCAGCCTCAGAAAACCATAGGAGAAGTTCTACTCTGTCTTACAGGATTATTATGAATATAAATGAATTGATAGAAATGAGTTTGATTATCTGGAATTCAGGTTTTCTTATGAGACAGCTTCAACTCATTGGCAGTGAATTGAGTTGTGATATAAAGCCAGGATTTGTTTCATTGATTTATTTGCTTTTAAATTTAGTGTAACTTGTTTTAGTAACTGTACTTTAGGAAAGAAGCAAAAATAAAGAAAACATATTCACCTATAATCTACTAGATACAATTAATTTTATACTTTTCTTGTAATCTTCAGAGAAACATTTTTATGTCATTAAAATGAAAATCTATGTAATTGCGTGTTCTATTTTTGCTTCTTTAGCTTATTGTGGTTATACTTTTCTGTTTCTAGCGGTCCTCATAATTATTACTATTTTATTGTCCACAGTGTTCCATTTGGCATAGGGGTCATAATTTGCTTAAATATTCCTTGTTGAGCATTTGATTATTAACTGTTTCTGAGATTATTTATAATGGCATTATAATGTTTATTTGCACATGTAATTTTTCCTTCTTTTGAATGATTTCCTTATAGTAAATTTTTAAGAATGGAATTACTACATGAAAGGGTTTGAAGATATTTTATATCTTGTGATATTTATTGCCAATTATTTTGAAAAATAATTGCCCTAATTGATTCTACTTCTGAGAAAAGCCAATATTGTATTTGATAATTTTTCTACTTTATTAAAAATAAACTAATTTCTTTCTATTGTTCTTCAGTACACTAATATTTGAATATATTCAATTACATCACATCTAAGAACCAAAAGGAAACTTAGATCTAGGATTCGAATTGATGACCCCTGATTTCTAATCCAGTGCTTTCAAAAGGAGATTGTCTTACTGTTTTATTGTGCATGAATTGTCTACTTTGTGCCTTTACCTATATCTAATGGTATAGGCTGTTGTATAGGTTGTGCTGGAGCACAAGGGAGGGGAAAATGTATGAGTACAAAAAGTCCCAAAGGGTTCAGGCTATCAATGCAATACACTGACACTAAAGAGATCTGCCAGCATATTAGAAGAGTCAAGATAAGATTGAGGGGGAAAAAGGAAACTGATGAAAACTACAGAAAGATGGAGAAAATAGTGAAAAACCTTTAACCTCAACCTGCTTTTGGTTTCTGCACTTGTACTGGTTTTCAGGCATACATAGAACCAAAGATGTACAGTCACTAAATAGAATGGCAGTTATACAATATGTAAAGCGTAAAAAACATTGACAACTCACAATCCTTCCTAATGTGTTACTGAAGTTTCCCAGTGGACCAGCTCATAGGAATTGTTCACTCATACTTTATTGCAAGGCAAGAATCAAGGTTCTATATTGCAACCAGGTGTCCTAACTCAGCTCAGTAAGATAGTGTAGCAAAGAGAGACAAATTGTTTCCTTTATATAGACTTTCTCAAGTCATCACCAGTGGCTTTTAATCTTATAGATGGATCTCTCCATTCGTCTTTTTTTTTTTTTGGCTTCTGGGACTGGGAAAGAAACCCCTAGTTTCTTTAATACATATCTGTACATTGCTAAGGCTAAGGATAAAATTATATTTGCAGTAGTTTTCTACCTCCCTGACCAGAACTTCAAGGTGTTTAGGACTCCTTGTCATGAGGTACCATCATGTTGATTCTGACTCAATGACCCTACATGACAGTGAAGATCTGCCACATAGGGTTTCCATAATCTTTATTGGAACAGATTTTCAGATCGTTGTCCCAAGGAATCAATAGATGAGATGGGATTGCCAACTTTTTAGTTAATAGCTGAGGACTTAACTGTTGTGCTCCCAGAAACCTACTGGAACATAAAGTAGTCTGATTGGAACAGTTCTTTTAGTATCAAGGAAAACTCTGTAAGATGGTTAATGGGCAAAAATAAAAGAAGTTATTGAGTATACTAATTCCTATCTATTCTGGGTTATCAGTATTCTCACTGGATTTGAACTATTTTACAAATAAATAAGTTGCAAAAATTGATGTTTTAAAACAGTGCGGAAGATTTTTATCCATAGAAGTTAAAACAATTTTTCTAGTGAAATGTAATTGAATATTTCCTGGTGGATAGTGAGAGTGTTGCATCTATTTGAAAATTATTTTCAGCTTCAAAATTGCCTGTAAAAATTAGTTCTGTGAATTCTCCTTTGGATTGTCTATAACATCATCCTATTTCACTCATTAATTGAGTTAGATAAAACTGTTGACATGTTCTCTCTTTATATTTGTATGAAAGTCATGATTTTACTTAAAAAATAAATTGTTTACTACTATTTTGTCTTTCTGTAGTGATCTTTAGGTGCCAATGGGTTTCTACATTTGACATGTCTGAGCTCTATGTTATGTCTTTGTTTTCTGTGGCATTTTCAATTGAAATAGTCTTTGTTTGCTTGTTTAATAGTTTGAGGAAAAATGAAAACTGCTAAGTATATTATTGGTAATTTCAAGCAGCTCTTCGAAGAATTCTGTTCTATGATCATCCCCAAAGACATTATTTTCTTTAAAAAATATTTTTATTGGCACATAATCCATACATCATACAATTCAATTGTTCAATCTTATCAAAAATAACTGTACACTCATTATAGCAATCAATATTAGAACAGTTTGGTCTTTTGTACTCATTGTTGTTAGTTCCCCATCCCCCCAACATCTTGCACCGTAACCCCAAGAAATCATTAATCCAGTTACTGCCTCTAGATTTACCTATCCTGGATTTCATATGCTAAAACAAAACAAAAAAACATAACAATCACAAAATAACATGGAGAAAATCCCCAATTAAAAAGAACGTAGAAAATATTAAAAACTAGAACAACTTTTAAGTGGATCAAAATGGAGATCAAATAATAAAGTTAAGTTTTAACCTAACTAAATCTGCCATAATCCACTTTCCAAAGCATGTTGCCTGATAGATAGGCTATCTATCAGAGGCTTAATTCAAAGATATTTCCTTTTCACTTAAAAAAAAGGAAACAACTTTTACATGGTTTCAAAGGGAGATCAAATAAGATATTACCTTTTAACCTAACTATACCTACCATAATCATCTTTTCAATATTCTCTGTCTGTCAACAATGTTATTCATATCCGTCAACTATAGTCAGAGGGGATTCACTAGAGAGTTAATCTGTGTAAAGACCCTGAAACTGGATTTGGGCTTCCACTTTAATAGTCTTCGGTAAACCATGTGTTTGCAATGACTTTACCACTGTCAATGAAAATTATTAGAAGTTTTGCCTTGTCACAAATCCCCATTATTTTGCAAATAGTGTTCAATCACTTAAGAATTTATTCTGTACAAATCAGCAATGCATACATTGTGGTTCATGCCAGCCTGTACCTTTATAATTTCCTTTTCTCTATCATGTTTTAAATTCTATACCATTGCCTAAATTAATGACACTATCAATAGAATTACCTTATGTTCAGGAAAATGACTGATCAATGTTCTCTAATATAAAATGATAATGATGTTTCTAAAGTAAATCAGAGACATATATAAACCATAGATACATTAATGGATTTGGACCTTGTATTTACTTCTAGCCTCAATCTAAGAACAAATAGTTCTTATGACAAAGCCCTGCTTAATACCCTCCTGAAGTGATCACTGATGATATAAGTGCTATAACAAAGTGTGGCAAAGAAACCAGTGGTGTCCAACTAGTAGAAAGTATGACATCTGGGGTCTTAAAATATTGTCTTAAAATAATCAGCCACATAAGTGAGGCATCACCTAGGCCCATATGGAAGAAACACACCAGCCTGTATGCTCCAAAGATTATATATAATATAATCCGAATCCAAAGGAGGGTATGATCGATTTACTGTGTCAACCAGGTCAATAGGAATAATGTGGGCAGAATTTAATCAGATCACAACTTGATTGGAGGATAACCAAAACAAATAGAGACAGCTGGCATCCCATCTCGCTCTTTCTCCCTGATGACTGGAACAGCATGCTGCTTCCTTAGCTAGTTCTCTACTTCAACCTGTGTGCTATATTTCTTGTAGGCCAAGTCAACTTGCAGATCATGTCACCAAAACTTGAGGCCGCTTAGAGAACTGCTTCACCACACTACTGGTGCATACATTGCTTGAACTCGAGACTGGTGGATCCTATCGCCATGTTTGAGTTCAAGATTTCATTGGGGTCTACTTTGCTCAGCTGCCAAGCTACCGACTGTTGCAGACTCACCCTGCTGTCTGCTGGCTGCTGACGGACTCTGCCGACCAGCCCAAGGAAAGATTCAAATGTCTCCTTTTACCTTGGACCCAGCAGCCCATGTGGGTTGATGCACTACAAAGTGAGTTGAACTGAGCCTCTGTACTGCTCTTTGGACTAATTAGCTATTATATTCCTTCTCACTGTATAAATATAAACACAAATCTGCCTAATATAGAGGAAATGGTATCAAAAGCAAAAGACAAGTTTTGAAAAGAACAATTTACTTGCAAAGCAAGATTCTGACCCACTCAGAATCTACAAAAAGGAGCTCTCTTACTTTTTCCAGCACATGTTTAGAAGTTGAAGCTTCTCATAATTCAAGTAGTTTGCACCTTTCCAATATTAGAGGTTTGTCCTTAGAAGTTTTTCTTTCTCATTCAAATTTCAGAATCTGAAGCATGCAATTTTGGCATGCTTGTTATTAAAAAGAAAATGCCACTGGTTAAAGAATCAAGTTGAGTTGCACAGAACCTTTTGATGACAGGCTTCTATAATAATCAAGACAAATATTTTTACTTAACAGATTTAATACAATAAGGGGACTTGGAGGAATATACAAGATGGAGTACAAATAGCAAAATGATTGGAAGAGGGGAATGGTAGGGAATGAGACTGTAAATCAGAAACAAATGCAGTCATTTCCAGGGAATTTTATGTTTCATAATTTTGGCTCACCAGATAAAATACAAAAGTAATATCTGTGTTTTTGTAAGTGCTTTCAATGTTTCTATGTAGATATAATCCTAGTGGCTTTCAAAAAAAGAGAAACAAATGGTTCTAGACATCATTAATTGACTTCACAGACATTCCTCTCTCTGCTTCTGTTAGTCCAGGTTGACTGAAGAAACAAATCCAGAGACACTCATATATATGTAAGAGAGAACTTAATATCAAGAAGTAATTATACATCAATAAAATGTTCTAGAACAAACCAAATCAAGTCCTTAAGTTCGAGATTAGTCCATAAGTCCAATATTAGCCTGTGAATTCCACTTAAGACTCACACAGCACATGCAATAATACTGAATGCAGGAAGATCGCAGGTTAGTGTGTGGAAAGTCCTGTGGGTGCAATGGCAGTGGATACATCTAGAGGGCTCTGGCTGCCATCATTTGTGACTCCATGTGGCTGTTCAAAAAGAATGTCAAGCAGAAAGTGTGTACGGTCTGCCTCTTTGGAAAGAGGAAGCTCCCAGGATCATCATGAGAGTGTCACATGCACAAGAGGGCATCCAGAAGCTGTGGCCTGAATGAAAGGCTAGACTCCAACCCTTATTTATGAAATTGACATGAAATTGGATGGATTGGACTAAGTGAACTGCAAAAGGCATTCCAGTTTTTACCTTTTCATTCAGCTGTAGTGGCTTAGAAAATAAAATGGATGTGTTTCTTTGATTTTGGAAGTAGGTGGCATAGTAGTTACACATTATGCTGTGAGCCCCAAATTCAACAGCTCAATAGTCTCTCCAAGGGAGAAAGATGGGCTTTCTACTCCCATAAAGAGTTGCAATCTTGGAAACAGACATAGTTCTACCCTGTCTTATTGGGTCACTATGAGTTGGCACCAACTCAAAGACAGTGAGTTAGTTGTTGTTGTTGTTGTTTGCAGGGTGTCACATCTGGCTTTGCAGGGAAAAGGTCTTTGAACCCAAAGCTTGTTTCACTTGGGTAGTAGGGACACTGGTTCATGTAAATTGTTTAGTTTGCAAACTTCTTCATTCTCAACAGTTAGTCCCCTTTCCCAAACCACTTAACATATTTTTTTTCAATCAAGCATAACATGGAGGCTCAAATTAAGTTTCTATGGGTTCCACTTTCTATAGCTAGGTAAAAGTTAGTGAACTTGCCCAGAGCTGCAGGAAAGTGGAGTGGCAGATCAGGAACTTTCAAGCCAGCTACCTGCAGCTGCTGTGCCAGGAGACAAGGGAAGGGGGAGATGTGGACTGGACCTTGAAAGCTGTGCACCACCTGTGCTTTAGCAATGGGAGTCTGAGTTTGGGACCAGGGATTTACAGGTTAGGGGTAGCAGAGTTGGGGACTGAGGCCTTGTAGGCCAACCTGGAGTTGCCTCATCCAGAGTCATGAAATGGATCTTTGCAGACCCACTGTGCATCACCTGGCTTGGACCCATGGAGAGTCACAGACCAGGTCCTTGCAGGCCCACCCAGCAAGTATTTGAACACCAGGTCCTCCGATAGGTGCGACCTGGGCCTATCAACGCTCGAGGAACTTTGCTGCCTTTGCACCCACACAGCAAGTGGATCCGTGGAGAGTATATCCCAGGCCCAAAGGGCATCCTTGCCTCAAACCTAGCCTATATCTGTAATAAAAGGGCCAGCTACCTATTAATGGGAATTCCTCCAGCCCACATGGATCACATCACCTCAGACCCAAACGGGACTGTCACCTACTCAATGGCCCCCTATAGTCTGATCAGTATACCAGAGCTATCCATCTGTCAAACGGACTTCTCCACAGCTGTCCCCAGTGGTACTCACCACCTCTCCCACTGTTGACCATTGAGTCATTGTGGCACTTGCCTACACAACAGCCTCACCAACCTCCACAGTAGGCCATAGACAGACCTTGAAAACACTGTTGCCAGTCACACAGTGAAAGTACACAGGGCCTCTTGATCTCCCAGAAATATGGTGCCCACCCCTTCAAAATCATCATGCAAACAACAGCATACCATATCACTCCCAACATGTAAACAAGAAGGACAAACCACATCAGCAGAGCTAACAACACTCATGGAAGAAGCTGATGTGGATCTACTACAAAAAGTAATTTTCAGAAGACTGCTTGGAGTAACAAAGGAAAATGAGGCAAGATATGCAGACTAAGGTTGCAATGATAGCGGGGATAAAGGCCACAATGGAGGGGATGAAGTTCATGATAGAGGGAATGAAAACCATGAACCAAAGCAAATACAGGAGTTTCAGAAGAAGTAGCAGAAACTGCATACACGATCAACAATCTCATGAACAGATGACAGGAAACCGAGAACAATAACAGTGATGTTGAAGACAATCAAGCAGACCTCAAGAAATGAGAAAGACAATCAAACAACATAATAAAAGAGATGGAATAAAACCTTAGTTCAATGTCAGATGCTATGAAAAGGAACAACAACACAGTAAAGAAGTCAACAGCTAAATTAGCAAGGGAACTGCCGGAAGAAAATTTCCCCACCCAAAGGAATGAGAGTCAGTCGCTAATACCGGAATCAGAAAGGACATCAAGTGCAACTTTGAGAGAAAAGAGAAAATCCTAAGAGCAGCAAGAGAAAGGAAAATGGTCACATACAAAGACTTTCAGGTAAGAATATACTCAGACAGAAACCATGAAGAGGAGGAGAGAGTCGCCAAATATCTTCCAAAAGCTGAGAGAAATGTCTCTCCTAGAATCCTTTACCCTGTCAAATTATCTATTTGATAGATAATTCTATCAAATTAGATAGATAGATAGATAGATAGATAGATAGATAGATAGATAGATAGTTCTAAGATAGAACTAGAGATAAGGATCTCCAGGACAAGGAAAAACTTAAAGAATATGCAGCAAATCACCCAACCCTGAGGAAGATCCTTGCTGACTCACTATGGCCAGAAGACCAAGTCTACCAAGCACAAACAGGAGAAAACCATATAGCCCAACTCCAACCAGAAGCCAACACCAATGGCCAGGATAACATGGCCACAGAGGGAAAAGATGGCAGTAAATAAGACGCGCCCCCCCTCCCCCGCCAAAGACACAGCACAATGATAAGGGTGATAAGGAAAACACTCAAATCAAAAGGCAAGAGATGTCAGCAATGAATCCACAGATTGTGATAATAACTCAATGGCCTCAACTCTTAAATGAAAATTTAAAAAGCATGCAGACCGGCATGGAAAACATAACAAATCAATCTATTGTCTGCAGGAAACACATCTTAGGCTCACAGAGAAGAATAAACTAAGAATAAAAGGCTGGAGGAAGATATACAAAACAGTGATACATAAAAAGCAGGAGTCACGATCCTAATCTTAGAAAAAACTGATCTCAAGGTTCAAACCTTAAAAAGAGATAATGAGGGGCACTTTATAATGCTCAAAGGATCACTCTACTGGGAATATATGAGCATAATAAACATATATGTGCCAAATGAGAGGTACACAAAATTTGTCAGATTATTCAGATCATGAAAAAAGATATCACAGACTCAATAATTATAGCAGTGGACTTTAATACACTGCTTTCAGAGAAAGATCATTGGGAAGGAAGCTCAGCAATGAGTCTATAGAGATAAACACTATAATTAGGCAACTAATTTTGATAGACATATTTAGAGCTTTCCATCCAAATGGGAAAAATACATGTTCTTCTCAAGCACACATGACATATTTTCAAAAATGGATCACATGCTGGACATAGGTCAAGCCTGAGTAAATTCAAATACGTGGAGATTATACAGACGTCCTTCTCAGGTCATCATGCCATAAAGATGGATATGAATAAAAGGACAACCAGGAAAACAAGGGCAAACATTTGGAGGATGAAAAATGATCATCTGTGACATGGGTGGGCATTGACCGAGATTAGAGGGGAGATCAGAACTTTTCTAGAAGCTAATGAGAATGAGAATACTTCATATAAAAACCTTTGAGATATGTCAAAAGCGGTCATCAGAGGTAGCTTGACTGCAATAGGAACATATATGAAAAAGGAAGAGAGACTTATGATGGCTACTCTATCACAAAACTTCCAGCAATTAGAACCCAACAATCTCGCCAAAGGCATAAGAAAAGAAATAATAGAAATCAAGACAGAGTTGGACCACTGAGAAGATAAAAGGACAATGCAGAAGATTAATGCAGCAAAAAGTTGGTTATTTGAAAGAATCAACAGAATTGGCAGGCCACTAGCAAACCTACCAAAGAAAGGAACAAGCAAACAATAGACAGGACGAGGAATGAGACAGGAGTAATCACAACAGACCCTAATGAGATTAAAAGGAAAATCACAAAGTATTATGAAAGTCTGTACTCTAATGAGTTTAACAACATGGAAAACATGGACAAATATTTGGAAAAACAATCCCTCCCTAGACTATCCCAGATAGATGTCAGAAACTTAAAGAAACCCATAGCAAAAGAAGAAACAGATACGGCTACCAACAAGAAAAAGCTCCCAGACCAGATGGCTTCACTGGAGAATCCTACAAAGCATTCATGAAGGAGCTGATACTGATCCTCTACAAAATATTTCAGAGAATAGAAAAGGATGCCAAACCCCCAAACTCATTTTTTGAAGCCAATGTAATGTTGATACCATGGATGCCATGCAAGGATTCCACATGAATAGAGAACAATAGACAGATATATCTAATGAAAATAGATGCAAAAATCTTCAACAAGACATTGGCGAATAGATTACAAAAGTATATGAAGTGCATAATCCATCAGGATCAGATAGGATTAATCCCAGGGATTCAGGGATGGTTTAACATAGGAAAATCCATGAATATTATACACCACTTTGATAAAAAGTATAAGAACCACATGATAATATCAGTAGATGCATAAAAAGCATTGAAAGCAATCAGTACCCATTCCTATTTAAGACACACAGGAGGATAGGAATGGAAGGGCAGTTCCTCAAGTTAATATAGGTTAGCTAAGAAAAGCCAACAGCCCCTCTCATAGTCAATGGAGAAAAGACTAATCAATCCCACTGAAATAGGGGACCAGGAAAGGATGTCCCTTGTCCCCATTTCTATTCAATAATGTACTGGATATCCTGGCTAATAACCTAAGACAACAGAAGAATATCAAAGGTATCCAAATGGGAGAGGAGGAGGTGAAATTACCATTATTTTCAGATGGCGTGATTCTGTACGTTGAAAATCTCCAAAGCTCCACAATCTGAGTACTAACAGCAATACAGGAATATGGAAGAATCGAAGGATATAAGATTAACAAACACAATTTGATTGGTTTGCTGTGTACATACAACAAGATCATGGAAGAGATAAGGAAGGCAGTACCATTCACAATAGCCAAGAAAAAACTGAAATATCTATGGATATGTCTAACAAAAAAAAAAAAACCTATGCAAGGAAAATGACGAGACCTTACTCTAGGAAACTAAAAGCGACCTCCAGAAATGGAGAAATATCCCATGCTCATCGATCAGAAGATTCAATATAGCAAAGATGGCAATCCCAGCCAGGGCACTTTATAAGTTTAACGCTATCCTGATTCAAGTACCAACAACCTTCTTCAGAGAATTGGAAAAACTGACCACCAATTTCATATGGAGAGGGAAGAAGCCCAGAATTAGCAGAGATCTCCTCCAGCAGAATTGTATAGTCAGAGGGCTCGTTTTACCTGACTTTCACACCTACTACAAAGCCACAGTGGTCAAAACAGCCTGGTAACTGGCATAATGACAGATACACAGACCAATGGAAAAGAGTAGAAAACCCAGAAATAAAACCATCAGCATATATATAACTGATCTTCGACAAGTGCTCCAAAAGCATCAAGTGGGAGTTTGATGCCCTATTTAACAAGTGGTGCTAAAAACAATGGAAATACACATGTAGAAAACTGAAACAGGTTGTCTACCTTACTCTGTGCCCAAGAACAAACTGAAAGTGGATCATGGACCTAGAAGTAAAACCCCAAGTCATCAGGACCATTAGCGAAGGAATCAGGACAAACCTAAGCACCTTGGCCCAGGGAATACAAAGGCTAATTGCAAGAGGGCAGGGTACACACACAAGGGTATCTGAAACTGACAAATGAGATTACTAAGGATAAAACACCTGTGTATATCAAAAGATTTTTTTTTACCAAGAGGGTAGCAAGGCAGTCACAGACTGGGAGAGGATTTTTAGCAACGACACAACAGACAAAGGGTTTATTGCGAAAACACACAGGGGAATCTGAAATTGACAAATGAGATTACTAAGGATAAAACACCTGTGTGCATCAAAAGATTTTTACCAAGATGGTAGCAAGGCAACCCACAGACTGGGAGGGAATTTTTAGCAACGACACAGCAGACAAAGGGCTTATTATGAAAATCTACAATACCCTCCCTACCTACAAAAAGAGAACAGTTAACCCTTTAAGAAGTGGGAAAAAGAACTGAAAAAAATTTTCACTAGGGAGGAGAACCATATGATCAATAAGCATATTAGAAAATGCTCCTGATGATTAGCCATCTGAGAAATGCAAATCAAAACAATCATGAGATACCATCTAACACCTTTAAGACCAGCCCACATAAGAAAATCAGAGAGCAACAAACGTTGGAGGGGATGTGGTGAGATAGGAACAGATATGCACAGCCGCTATGGAAAACAGTCTGGTGATACTTAATGAAGATGGAAATTGAGCTACCTTATGACTCAGCTATCCCTCTACTGGATATATACCCAGAAGAGATAAGAAATGTTTATTGCAGCACAATTCACAATCACAAAGTGTTGGAAAAAATCTAAATTCCCATTGGAAGATGAGAGGTTCAGTAACCTCTGACACATACACACAATGAAGTATTATGCATCACTCAAAAGCACTGATGAGCACATGAAGCATGTCTTCTCATGGGAAGAGTTGGAGGAAATTATGCTATGTGATGTGAACCAATCACAAAAGGAGATGTGCAGCATGAGTCCCCTGAGAATCTGGAGTGGGCATACGGAACCTGCCATGAGGACAGTGTGGCCGCTGCATGGAAGGATGCATGAAAAGAGAGAGCTACAGCACTGGTTCCAACCTGAGGCAGACTAACCCCCTCCGTGGAGCTGGGTGTGATTGAGAGCAGGTTACGTAGAAGGGCCAGCATTCCACGCAGCATGGAGGCAGACCAGAAGGAGGAAATGAAGAGCCAGACCGGACTCTACGCTGGCACATGATGCTCACAGGATGATGTCCCAGCAAGGGGACTGGGCAAACCACAACAGCACGTGTCAAGCTATCTCCTTACTGAAGCAGACTGCAACAGAGGACATTTCTAGGATTACATGGTAGGGAAGCAGCATGAACTGAATCCCCCCAAATGGAGTAAATCAAGAAGGGAGCAAACCTGGATAAAATATCTGGAGGAGAAAGCAATGGGACCAATTGTTCTGTGGGGATAGGGGAGAGGGGGTGGTGGAGCAGGGGAATGCTGTAAACAAACTCAGGGGCAAGGGAACAAGTGATCCAAAATCAGTGGCAAGGAGGGTGTAAGAGGTCTGGTAGGGCTTGAGCAAGGGTAATGTAACCTTGAGGAAGTACTGAAAGCTAAATGAAGGCTGGGCATAATAGTGGAACAGGAAGAAAGTAAAAGGAAATAGAGGAAATAGCTAGAAGGTAAAGGGCATTTATAAAGTTCTAAATACAGGCATGTACATATGTAAATATATTTATTTCTGTTGACGAGAAAATAAATCTATGTGTATATATTTATAGGTCCAGTACTAAGGTTGCAGATGGATATTGGGCCTTCATCCAAGTACTCCCTCAATGTAAGAACACTTGGTTCTATTAAACTGGCATTCCATGATGCTCACCTTCCTGACACAATCACTGAAGGCAAAGCATGTGCATAAGCAAATGTGATGAAGAAAGCTGATTGTGCCCAACTATTAAAAGATATAGAGTCTGGGGTCTTAAAGCCTTGAATATAAGTAAGCAGCCATATCACAGAGAAGCAACAAAGCCCACATGGAAGAAGCACACCCACCTGTGTGACCACAAGGTGTCAAAGGGATCAGATATCAAGCATCAAGGGAAAAAATCACAACATTGTGAATGAGGGGGAGTGCAGAGTGGAGACCCAAAGCCAATATGAGGGCAACTGGACATCCTGTTACAGAAGGGTTGCAGGCAGGAGATGAGCCAGTGTAGCAATGATGAAACATACATCCTTCTTCTATTTTTTCTATGCTTCCTCCCCCAAACTATCATGATCCCAATTTTACCTTTCAAATCTGGCTAGACCGGAGGATGTACCCTGATACAGATGGGAACTGGAAACACAGGTGATCCAGAACAGATGATCATCTCAGGACCAACAGCGAGAGTGGCAATACCTGGAGGGTGGAGTGAAGGTGGAGTGGAAAGGGAGAGCCAGTTACAAGGATAAACATATACCCTCCTCTCTGGGGGACAGACAGCAGAGGAATGGATGAAGGTGGCTATCAGACAATGCAAGATATGACAAAATAATAATAATTTATAAATTACCAATAAAAATTTATAAATTACCAATTTATAAATAATTTATAAATTACCAAGGGTTCATGAGTGAGGGGGAGTGGGGAGGGAGGGGAAAATGAGGAGCTGATGTCAAGGGCTCAAGTAGAAAGCAAACATTTTGAAAATGATGATGGCAGCAGGTATACAAATGTGCTTGACACATTGTCTGTTTGTATGGATTGTGATAATCATTGTATGATCCCTCAATAAAATGATATAAATTTTTTAAAGACTTATGAACATGGGTTGGACTGGACTGGGATGGCTTCTTGAGCTAAGGCTCTTTTGTATACATAGATGAGTGTCACTGGATTTGTTTCTCTAGACAACCTGGCTTAACATATTATGGTACCTGAGGAGTGTGGTAATAGAAAAACAAATCATGTCTGATCCAAACCTGGAGGAGGGAATGGTACTAGAGCTTAAATTATGAACACCTGGTTCAATAAATTACACTGAAAACCCAAAACTTCTTTGGGTGATCCCTCATAATGAGTAAGTCCTCTCTGAGTGCTGACTAAGGATGGGAAAGGCCTTGTTAGCAAAGCACATGGAGGAGGATGCAGGCACACTCCCTGCAAGACATTTCTGAAGGGAAGCCACATGAAGTTACCCTGATGCAGCCAGAGCCCTGGGAGATGGAGGAGCCACGTGGAGACTCCTGTCAGCATTGAGATGATTACAATGCCACTGAATCCACAAGACTTCCCATCCACTGGCCTGTGATCTTCCTCCATTTGGCGTCATTGCATGTGTTTCATGAGTTTGAATAAGACTTTATAAACCTTTATTAGACTTATGGGCTCGATCAGGTCTGGGCTGGGATGTTGTCTCAATATTCAATTGCTGTTGCATATAAACCTTTTTCCTATACACATATGAGTGTCTATGAATTTGTTTCTCTATTCTACCTGGAATAACACACAGTCCCTGCCAATTGCCTAGAATATATCACTACATTGATGGGCATTAAAGATTTTCAATTTTGTTGATTTATTTTAATATTAGACCCTACCTACTGTTTTGAGCTGATTCTAAGGGACCTTGTAAGACACAGTAGAATTGTTTTCATAAGAGTTCAGATACTGCAAATTCTATTTTTAATTAAATACTTTAATTGGGGGCTTTTACAGCTCTTATAACAATCCATGCATTCATCCATTGTTATGTCAAACACATTTGCACAAATGTAGACATCATCATTTTCAAAGCATTTTCTTTCTACTTGGGCCTTTGATATCAACTCCTCACTTTTCCCCTCTTCCTTCATGGACCCTTGATGAATTATAAATTAGTATTTTCATATCTTATATCATCCGCTATCTCCCTTCACTCACTTTTCTGTTGTTCATTCCATGGGAGGGGGTTATAGGTCTACAGATTGGGGAGAGGGGCACATCTGATCAGAGCACAATGAGAAATGAAAAGAGAAGGAGAGTGAGTGGAGCACACATCCTGGCCCACCAAACCACAAGGATGATATTCCTGCACAGAGCTATAAATCTTTATGGAACACTGTCTCACCTTTCTCTAGTCAGTAGCCAAATGTTTAACCCATTGCATCACCAGAGTTTTTTTTATATTCAAGAAAAACAAAACAGGTTCACTGTCAAATCTATGATGATTCATGGTAATCATATAGGACAGAGTAGAAGTGCCCCTGTGAGTTTCTGAGACAGTAACTCTACTGAAGCCTTATCTTTCTCTTGATGAGTGGCTGGTGGTTTTGAACTGCTGACCTTATAATGACCAGACTGACATGTAACCACTATGCCATCAGGGCTCTCCTTCCTTATACCAGACTCAGAGAAAACAAGATCAGAAAGGAAAATTTAATGGGCAGAAAGATTAGCGAGTTACTACAAACCAACTATATCTGAATTTCTGGAATATGTTTCTGGATTACTCATAACCTATTGAGCACAAATATGGGGATAATTACACAATATTCATTTGGTTCTATTTCCTTTGAATCCTTCCAAAAATCATCATGCAGTTCTGTACATAATGGGTGCTTCTTAAGTGATCTGGAGAGATATCTGTTAACTAAGTTCACTCTTTGGAATTCTCAGGCGTCCTGGTGGTACTGTGGGATGAGCAGTGGACTTCTAAACTCAAGGATATTGATTCAAACCTATCAAATACTTTGTGGGGAAAAGATGAGACTGGAGGTTTTGATCCCTGGGGACACTGGAACAATCCAGGAGTGATTCAAAGCAGATACCGATGCTTTATACTACATTATGAACTACAGCACAAATTTTTTTATTGCTAGAGGAGATGCTTAGGTTTTTTTTCCTGAAAGGTGTGGGGGGAAAAATAAATTCAGAAACCTATGATTTACAGTATCAGAAACACTAGATAAAGTTAGTATGGGTCAGACTCAACCCCATGGCCATGTCTCTTTTGTTTGGGTAGATATTCTAAGTTACCATTGTCAATTTTGTGCCCCATTCATTTGATAAACATTATCGATCCCGATTTTGTAACTGGTTGACTTGTAGTTACCTTGATGAACTTAAACTGCAAAGTCAGTATTTTGAAACCACTAGCTGTTTGAAGGGAAACAGATGGAACTTTCTACTCCCATAAAGAGTTACAGTCACAAAAACTCAAAAACTCAGAGGCCGTTCTATCCTAACTTAAAGGGTCGCGATGAGTTGGAATCAACTTGATGACCATGAATTTGGTTTTAAGTTTGTATTATGTAATATGTTCTTTTGTAGGTACTGGTGATACCAACATGAAAAGGGCACAATTCCTACCTCTAAGAAGCTGATAATTTATTGGTAATACAACCATGCAAAATAATTTAAAAATATAATGTGGTAAGTGATATCATTTAGCTATGATCTGAGAGCAATGAATGCAGTAAAAAAAATCTATCTGGAGTGGACTGTGGAGTTATATAAGAAGGAGCATTTGTTAGTCTGGGTAGACTAGAGGAATAAATTTCAATAGACACGCATATGGATATAAGGAATGGGTTTATATTCAAGAGAAACAGGACATTGAAAAAACATCCCAGCCCAATCCAGCTCAAAGTCACAAGTCTGATATTAACCCATATGCCTGAAATCAGTCCATAAAGTCTCCTTCTGACTCACG
>PVJH01026212.1:8422-30521 GCA_004026705.1 Nesogale talazaci | reverse complement strand
AGAAGCTGTGGTCCTCTAAGCAAGGTAGGCCGAGGCTTGGGGGCCCTGTGGGTCAGAGTCCACCTTAGGGAAAGTGGCGGGCGCGTGACACACACACACACACACACACACACACACACACACACACACTCATACACGCGTGCTTTACTCCTGCTCTTCCGGCCGTCTCAGAGGCATGTCTCCCCAGGTCGTGCCCCGGGGACCCCCGCCTACCGGGAGAAGGAGGACATGTACGATGAGATCCTCGAGCTGAAGAAGGTGGGGCGCGTCCCTCCCAGGTGCCTGGGGCAGGGTGGGCAGGCCAGGCCACGTGGGGCCTGTGGCAGTGGCTCGGCGACCCCGTGTGTGGGCTGGTGCCTCTGCCTCCCCCCGCCCCCACGCCGGTCTGTGTGCCGCAGGGTTCATGGGCAGTCTATGAACACTCTCCCCTGCCCACCTTCCAGCAGGCCCCCAGCAGCACCCCACCAGCACTATGGCTCCCAGTGTTGACACTTGGGGCCTTGGGTGGTCTCGCGTGAGTTGGCTGCAGGCTGGCCAGCAGGCACGGTGGCCAGGGGTCAAGTACGGTCTGGGTGTTGGACAGTGGGCAGGTTGGCCTCAGGTCCAGTGGGGCAGGCGGACAGCCTGGACTCCCAGGGTGTTGTGGTCCTGGGCCTGAGGGTGCGTCCTGAACACGGGCTTCTGGGGCGTCTGGTCCTAGAGGCTCAGCACTCGCTCCAGCTCGGCCCATGGAGGAGGCGCCGTCCACGGGGCAGCTGTGACCGTCACATACACAAGCCTCGCTCCAGGGAGGTGCTGGGGGTGGTGAGGGGTCAGCGAGTGGCAGAGACCGAGTGTGTCCCAGGGGCCAGCTTCCAACTGTGCGGCGACATCAAGCCCCAGGGCCGTGGAGTTGGCATGGGTGCTGGTGCCGTGGACGCCCGTGTGTCCACCACGTGATCCCTGTCTCCCTCGCCATGGTGACTGGACAGACACTCGCTGGTTCCCATCTCTGCCTGCAATGGCATCGTTCTGGGAATGTTTCCCAAGTGCCCCACTCACAGGTGATTTCTGAGACCACGCCCCTTTCTCACGTCAGGCCCACTGAAGGGAGCCGTCCATCTGATGTTCCCTGGGACTGTGACGCACTGTCACTGGTGCTGATACTCCCCAGAGTGTCGAACCTGCACCCCGAACTTAGGCCCCACCCATGGCGCACCGGCCTCTGGGGGCGTTCACTCACTGGACAGACAGTAGGATGTCCTGGAGTGCGTGTGTCTCCACTCAGGGCTCCAGAGGACAGTGGGCGGCGAGGGGGAGGTGCCCTCTGTGGAGTGGAGTGTCACGGGGGCCAGGGGTTTCAGTGCGATCGTGAGGCGGGCTTCCATCCAGGCCGGCGCCGGCTGCGAGGTGGATAGCATCTGTGTTGTACCGACTGAGCATTACCCGTGGGGAGCACGGCAGGGTCTCTCGAGATCGGGGCCACGCACTGAGGACCATCTGCAGCCCTGGCGTGCGCCCCCGTGACAGGCGAGCTCTCCTGAGCCCCCGCCCTGCCCCCGCCACCCAGCCAGTACCCAGGTGGCTCTTGGCGCTGTGGCCCCCGCTGCGTGTGCACGCGTGTGGTCCTCTCTTGTCAGTCCCTGCACACGCAGAAGGGGGACGTGGACCTCATGAGGACCAAGCTCCGGCGGCTCGAAGAGGAGAACAGCCGGAAGGACCGGCAGATTGAGCAGCTCCTGGACGCGGCCCGCGTGAGTGTCAGCCGGGGGGCGGGGCTTGGGGGCAGGCAGGCGGGACTTGGGGGTCTGACAGCTGTCTGCTTTTCGCCACAGGGCCCTGATTTTGCTCGGACTTTGGTGGAGAAAAGGTCGGACACCAGCTGGGTGAGTACAGCTGGAGCTGTCGCCTCCCTGCAGAAGTCCGTTTCTAAACTGCCGTGGCTCTGAAAGCTCTTCTTCAAGACCCATGGCAGACCCACCGGGAGGGCTCAGAGCATTCTAGAACCACCCTCCACGGGACCACAGAGTTCCAAGAAGAGTTAGCAGACAGGTCACAAGGGTTTGGGACGTTCTAGGACTGCGCTTCACAGTACAATGAGGATTCCAAGAGAGGAGCAGGTCGCTGACGTTTGGAACATTCTGGAACTGCTCTCCGTGGGACCACAGGGATTCCAGGAAGGTCGGAAGGACTCAGGACATTCTAGAATCTCCATGGGAGCTCTGAGAAGAGGCTTCTGGAGTTGGCCTACAGAGTTGGAGGAAGGAAGAGTAGCCTGCCTCCCACAGGGGCCAGAAGACATTCGACTGGAGACCGCAGGTATCGAATTGTGTTCAACCACCCAAAGCTTGAGAGCAGAACCTGTCTTCACCATAAGAAATTCTGGAAAACCAAGTAACTGGCCCCCCAGCCCTGAAAGTGCACCGGTAAATCCACATCTCGTCCCTGGAGGCGCCGAGCCTCCCGCACATTGCGCCATGCTGTGTTCTCGCCCCGCTCAGCTGCCAACGGACCCACAACGGGCGGGCCCTCCCCCGCGCTCTGACGCCTGTGTGTCTGCCTCACACTTTCACGCCTCTCACTGGTCTTAGCCCCTTTCAGCACATTTCTCTCCCCCACATACCAGCGGTGGTGTTCACTCAGCCGCCAACCACCAGCAGAGACCTGCAGGCCTACCCCCCCCCCCACACACACACACACATGTACGTGCTGTGCAGCCGCAGGAGGCCGCCGGGCGCAGCTCCCCGTGTGTCCCAGCGACAGCAGCACTGGGCGCGGGGCCACAGGGAGACAGGACTCAGACTCGCCCGCACCCCGGCCGCTTTTCTCAGGCCCTGTGACACCCGGGCAGTGAGGGCTCTGGGGAGGTTTTTGGTTTTTTTCAACTTTGCTGTTTGTGTCGTGGAAAGTTCAAACTGGAGCCGCCTTGACCATGGGGGTCTCGATGTAATGATGGTCACGGAGCGGCACTCGCCTGTCACTCCTGACACGCGTCTGACACGTGTGCGTCCGCGCAGACCGGCCGTTAGGGAGTCGCCGCGTGGGACCAGGGAGCCGTCAGCTGGGGCTTCCCGACCCATATGTCAGGGAGGCTTCTCTCAGAGGACAGCCCCCCACAAAGCCAACGGAGCCCTCGTGCACGGTGGAGGGGGGGCCGACAATGAGCCAGGAGGACCCCAACATCAGGGAAGGTGCGCGTGGCCAAGTCCAGAGCTCAGCAGGGCGGGGCTGTGTGCTAGCCACCAAAGTTCCACCCTACAGGGAAAGTGGGCGTCCGCGCCTGGGAAGGGGCCACTCACACTGGCTCTGTCTGCCGCCCACCCTCGGCCGCCCCGCCAGCCACCCTCGTGAAGAACATCTTCAGAGAAGTGCCCCAGCCACATCTGCCCACATGCACTGCCCCGTCCTAGCTGGTGTCCCGTCATCAGGGGCCCTTGGCCCCCACCCCTCTCACTGCCGACTATTGAACATGCACCCACAGAGCGCCACTGACCGACTGCTGCCCCCCTAGACACCAGGGACACGGCTCACACGCTTGTGAAGCCCCATAGCCCTTTTCCGGACGGTTCCTCCCGCGCCAGCATGAGCTCACTGCCCCCCGGCCTCTGCATTCCACGTCCTGAGGGCCATCTGAGGAGGGCCTCCAGGGGTGCGTGCGTCCGTCCATCCGTCTGTCCTTCCGGTGCGTCGAGGCCCAGTCCATGTTGACATGATCCGGGACCTGAGGTGGAGTGACTGGTACTGGCCCCCGGGGACTTGGTAGAGAAAGTGGTGCCTCCACCCACACTGGCAGCGAGATGGCTCAGCGCCCAGCTGGTCTCCACCGGCTCGGGCAGGGCCGTGGCAGAGTCCAACATTGCCCCTTCCCTCCGCTATGGCTCAGGGCCTGGTGCCCGTCGACTGACAGCGCTCTCTCTAGGGCTGTGCTCCAGGGAAGCACCTGTCCAAACCGCACAGGTGGCGGGTACCTCCTTCACCACTCGTCGGGAGCACGGCGGAGACGGAGCAGGAACGGAGGGCGCGCAGCTAGGCCCTCCCAGGGAGAAGGCTGCTGTCTGGGTCAGGGCCGCCTGTGCGGCACGGTTGTGGAGCCTTGTATCTGCCAAGGCCAATTTGGACAGTCCAGGAGCTCACCCCTGACCTGATGCTGCATGGACGGCCTCCACTGGCCCTGTGGGGGGGGTGGGGGGGAGGGAGTTGGTCGGCAGTATGAACCACAGCTTTTGCCAGAGGCCCGTTTGCCATCCCCAATGCTGCTCTGACTACTGCCAGGATGCTGGGGTGCTCTGGAGAGGGACAGGCAGGTGTGGAGGGGCTGGGAGGTCCCTCCCCAGAGAACCTGTCCTGGGAGAAATGCGTGCTGTGGAAGGTCCTGGGCAGCTCAGACGTACCAGGTCAGCATCAGCTCGGGCCTCGCAGTCGGGAGAACTCCGTGGGCAGTCCAGGCTCCTGCTGCCTGTCCCCAGGGCCCTTAGTGAGTGCCTCTGCCAACAGTTCCCTGTTCTCTTGCAGCCCACAAGCTGTGTGGCTGTGTGGCTGTGTGCCAGGCGCCCTGTGCCAGGGATGCTCGCCCGTGGCTCGGGCCCGTGGGGGCAGAGGGGCCGGGGGGCTGCCGTGGGCAGCAGGTGTGTCATGTCTGCAGGTGGTGAACGGGCTGAAGCAGAGGGTGCTCAAGCTGGAGCAGCAGTGCAGGGACAAGGACAACACCATCAGGTCCGGGGACCGTGGGAAGGGGGCATCCCAGACACCCCCAGACCAACAGGACCCCCGCCCCCAGGGGCCTCATGCCAGCCGTGTGGACGCCCCCCAGGCTCTTCACCCCTAAACCTGACTGCACGGGCAGCCCCTATCCCCCACCCGCAGTCTCCCACCTGTGATTTCTGAGGACAGGCCTCAGTCCACTGTTGTCATTCTCCCACCACCCCTTTCCGTGATTCCCGCATAGCCACGCTGGCCCCTTGATTTTAGCAAAACAGGTTCCCGCCTCCTGCCTGTCTGCTGGGACCCCTGTGGGCCTTCTCCCTAGAAACCTCTGCCTGCCCCGCCTAATAGCCCAGTCCCAGCCCCGGGCCCCTCCACGCATTGGCTGCAGGGTCGCGGCCACTCCCCGCACGCTGACTATGCGCCCCCTCCCCAGCAAACTGCAGAATGACATGAAGACCACGAACCTGGAGGAGATGCGCATCGCCATGGAGACCTACTACGAGGAGGTGCGGCTGCCTCAGCCCCACAGGGTGGGCGGGGGGGGGGGGGTGCTTCCTGCGGAGCCCCAGGCAAACCGTGCCCAATGTATCCCCACAGATCCACCGCCTGCAGACCCTCTTGGCAGCATCAGAGCCCACGGGGAAGAAGTACGACTGGCTTGGGGCCCCTGACGGGGGGTGGGGGATAGCGTGGTCCTTCCTGTGGGCCCTAGGCTGGAGCAGGTGGTACAGGGGTGGCCTCCATCTGGTGCCCCACCCTCAGGGCTGCTCCAGCAGCCCCGCCCCAGCCTCCACCCACAGCACGCCAGGCTGCAGTCTCAGGTCCCTGTGTGGTCACCAGGCCACATGGCCCCACTGTCCACCAGCACCCAGTGCCCTTCCCACTGCCCCCGGTGGTCCGGCCCGGCCCAGCTGTCTTCTGCTCAGTGGTTCCTACGCTCAGTGACCAGCCGGACAGGCAGCACTGCCCCGGGGCTGAGTCTGCCGGCCAGCGCCCCACACCCTACCCCACGTGCCACATCTCAATTCTGACTCCAGGAACCCCGTGGGTCACATGTCCGAGGTCCATGGCTGCCACCGGCACTGGAGCTGGCCGGCCCCCAGTTTCTCACGAGCCTTGTCTGAGCGGGTCCCGGCTCAGCGCAGCACTGCCCTGGGCTTCCAAGACCACCCTCCACCTTGGGGTGTTGGGGGGCTCCAGCCTCGGGGGCACACTTTGGAGGGGAGGAGCCCACTGCCCCCCTCTCAGCTACCCCCAGGCTGGGGATCAAAACCATGCGAAAAGGACACGCAGCCTCGAAGCCCACACTTCAGGGCCACGGGCCGTGGGGAGAGCTTGGGGTTGGGCCGGCTGGCGGAGAACCATGCCCAGGCTCCTGTGTGGCCGGCAGGGTCCCCGTGGATAGGAAGCCCAGCGGCCGGCGGCAGAAGAAGATGAGCAGCACCCTCCTGAACCTGTCGCGCAACGTGCAGGAGCTGACCGAGGAGAACCAGACCCTGAAGGAGGACCTGGACCGCCTGCTCAGCAGCTCCCCCGCCACCCCCAAGATGCAGGGTACCACGGGGAGGGCCAGACCCCACCCCCAAGATCAGGGTACCATGGGCGGAGGGCCAGACCCCATCCCCAAGATCAGGGTACCACGGGGGAGCCTGGCACCACCCCCAAGTTGCAGGGTGCCATGGGGGGAGGGCCAGACCCCAACCCCATGATGCAGGGTACCACGGGAGGCCAGGCACCACCCCCAAGATGCAGGGTACCACAGGGGGAGGGCCAGACCCCACCCCCAAGATGCAGGGTACCATGGGCGGAGGGCCAGACCCCATCCCCAAGATGCAGGGTGCTACGGGGGAGCAGATGCCACCCCCACGCTGCAGGGTATGGGGAGCTGCAAGGTGCTGGTGGTGATTCCCCCACAGGGTACATGGAGTGGAGCAAGCCCAGGCTGCTGAGACGCATCACGGAGCTGGAGACGGTGAGAGTGGGGGACCTGGGGACACGCTGCACTGCCCCTCCCCCAATGCCCCCCACACACACACATAGGAGCCTCTGCTTCACTGGTGGCCCTTGTGTCCAAGCAAACACCACAACTTCCGGACTCGAGCTTGGTACACACACCCCTTGTCTCCTCCCCACACAAGGAGGCCCTGCCTTGGGGCAGGGGGGCGGGGGAGGTCTTGGCCCCTGCCTCTCGGTGAGAATGACCAGGAGTGACCCCGACAGACAAACAACCCTCCCCCCAGAGACTGGGCATGCTGGAAGGCCCCAGGCCCCAGGTGTCGAAACCAGCAAAGCCCCCCCGGAGAGAACCCCCCCGGGACCCCCGTGCGTCCAGCCCCGCGCAGCCCCACTGTGATGATCACGAGGGGCTGGAGCCCCCGCCGGGCGTGCCCACGGACCCAGAGGACGAGCGTGTGGCCTCACAGCCCCAGGAGCCAGAGAAAGAGTAGGTGTGCCTACCGCCCGCCCGGGGCCTGGAGGGGTCAGCTGGGGCGAGCCCGTGGCTAGGGCTGGGCGTGAGTGAGCCGGACAGCTGCTCAGAGGGAGACCACGGCGCTGTCTGCCCTGGCCCTTAGTGGTCTGCAGTGGGCCTGAGGAGGTCTGTCTGTCTCTTTGCCAGCTCCCGTCCAGAGAGGAGCCTGCCTCCTCTGCTTGGTGGGGGGCGGACAAGCCCCCCTGGGGGGGAGGGAACTGGAGTCAGTGCCTTGAAGCCCTGGGCCCTCGGGTCCCAGCAGTGGGCACAGCGGGAGGGGGGTGGGGGACGGGGAGGACGTGAGTGGTCTCTGGGACCTGGCGCTGAGCCCAACTTTTAAAGTTGCTATGTCGGAGGGCCGCCAGGCGTTGTTGGCATGTGGTCTCTTGATCGGGTGAGGGGGTGGTGGTGGTCCCAGCAGCCCTACCCTGGGTCACGACTCCATGGACCTAGCCGGGGCTCAGCAGACACCTGAGAGTGGCTGGGCAGTTGGCACAAGTGGCTTCTACCTGCTCTCCTGCCCCGTCACCCACCCCTGTCCCCCCGGGGGGGAGCCACATCCACAAGCGTGTGGACCATCCCATGACCTCGTGGCTCCCTCTCCTGTGGGGGTGGGGGCTGAGGCCAGGCTCTGTGCTCGCAGGGAGGAGCAGAGGCAGCCCCTGCAGCCCAGGGCCAGCCTGGAGAGGGCGCCGCAGCAGGGCCTGCGGAGCCAGGAGACCGGCGAGACGGAGGCGGCACCCAGGTGAGGGGCCACAGGACCCGGCCACGCACCACACCTCTTCCTCAAGGCCCTGGACCCCTCCCCGTCACGGCCCCTGCCCTCCCCCCGCTGGCCACACTGTCAGGCTGTCCACACAGCACTGCTCTCAGCCTCTGCCTGGACCTGCTCTCACTCACTCTTGGGAGAGGCCCAAGGTGCAGGTTCTCCCTTCAAGGGGAGGAGGACGTCCAGAGTTCAGGAGGGCGGGCTGGCACACATGCCTGGACACTGTGGGTGACGGCCTTCCCCTGGGATGGACAGATGTGACACACCCCACTGAGCCCCCACAGTGTCTGCCCGTCCGTCCATCTGTCCATCCATCCATCTGTCGTTCCAGAAGACGCACTGCACTGGACTGCCTGGGGAGGGGCGGGGGTGCTTTACAAACACACTTCAGGGTGACCTGGCGCACTGTACACTGAAGCTGTGGAGCAGCCTCCCAGCTCCCCTCCCCTCCGTCCCCTGAAGGACAGCTGCCCACCCCCTACCCCCCATCGCGTGCCCAAGCACCAGGCTAGACAGAGTCTTGTGCTGAGAGGACAAGGCAGGCCTTCCTCTCCCGCCCCCTCCAGAGAGCGAGTCCAGGTGCTGACTGAGAAGCTCACGGAGCAGGAGGACGTGGACACGGGAGCAGAAGACAAGACTGGGGAAGCAGTGCAGGAGGTGCCAGCCAGCCGGCACTGGGACCACCCAACATGGGACCCTGCTCTCAACTGGGCAGGACACTGAGGGCTGGCTGGGGGGGCCGGGGGAGATGGGGGGCGGTCTTCCTTGCACCAGCCCTCCAACTCTGCCTCCCCCACTGCATATCTCTGACCATTCACCAGAGCAATTCCTGTGTCTGTCCCCTGCCCACCCCTCACCCCCTGTGAAAAGCCTCGCCCCCCACATGTCCCACACCCCCATCACCATGCCCCCCCAATTCTGCAGGCCCTCGAGGACCTACAGCCGTCCGTGCCCACCAGCAGCCACTCCTGCCTGGACTCGGAGTCCGACAGCAGCCCCGTGCCCTCCCGGCCTCCCTCGGCCCTCTCTGAGGGGCGGAGAGGGGACTCGCAGCAGCTCTGGCAGCAGCGGGAGGAGGCGGCAGCCCGGCTCCTGCAGACCCAGTGGAGGGCACTCAGCCGGAGGGTGAGGCTGCGCTTGGGGCTGGGGGCGGGGGAAGTTGGTCCAGGCGGTCCCGGGGACTGGCCCCTCAGAGCACCTTCCTTTGCCTTCAGTGGGGTGACTGTCCCCACCATGTCGTGTGCCCTCCCTCTGGGCGGGGCAGCTGGGTCAGGGAGGAAGGAGACCCTGGCCCCTGAGTCACCAGCTCTCTGGCCCTCCGAGGATGAGGGGGCCTCTCAGCCTACCCGCGGGCCCAAGCCCCTCTGTGGGTATGCAGTCTTCCTCCACGACCGCTCTGCGGGGCTGGAATTGCCTATGTGGGACTGTGCTACCTGCCCGCCTGCCTCATGCACGGAACCCCTCAGCACGGCACCTCACCACTATCTTTGTGCTGCTCCTGTCCCCTCTGCCCCTCACCACCCGCCCCCCCATGGCCCCGCCGCCTGTGCCAGACTCACCCGGGTGCCCCCCGCCCCAACTGAGCGCCAGGCCTATGTCTGCTGTCAGAAATGCGTTCCCGGCCCCCCTCAGAGGAAGCCTGTCTTCCTTTTTAATGTCATAAAACTAGGTGAAAATACACAGGGCAGGACCATCCGCCACAATCCCAGTCTGGCACAGGTCAGCTCACTGTCCCCTCTCCTCCCTCTGCCGGCCCCCAGGTCCCCTGCCAGGCCTTCCGCACTCTGCCCCCAAGCAGCCATGTGGATTTGAGGAAACTTATAGGGGATATCTTGGGGTCCTGGTTTGAAGAGTTACTCTGAGTGTACAGTCTGGATTCTGGGGAGTCATTTCTCCCTTTCGATAAGACTGCTTGCTGCAATCCTTGGTGGATAGGTCAGTGCAGGGGGCCGGGCGCCGTCTAGTTCCTCCGGTCTCCTGGTAAGGGAGGCAGTTAGCCCTGCAGGCTCACTCCTGCCCCCTGACGGTCTCCAGCTGCCTGCATACCCTCCTCTGAATGGGCGTCCCCCAGCAGCACCACCCCAGGCTCTCGGAGTCAGAGAGACCCAAGAGGCCGTCCAGCCCGCTGCCCTGCACTGCCACCTCAGGGTGCCCGTCTGCTTGTCCGCCACAGGGCACCCGCTCCCCTAGCAGGTTGCAGGTTGGGGCGAGGCACGCCGGGGAGCACAGCGGGAGAGTGGGGGGAGTACCCCCCAGGTGGGCCGTCTGCTGCCGCTCTTCTGCAGCCTGGGTGTGGGGTGCGAGTGGGGCTGTGCCGTGGGGGTGCGGCTTCTCCCAAGGACACACCCATGTTTCCATTTCAGAGGAAAGAGGCTGCCCTGGACGAGGTGAGCAGATGCTGTGGCCCCCCCACTCCTCCTGGACCCGAGCAGCAGGGCAGGGGGGCCCCTGAGCCCGTGGAGCTTAAGGTCCGAGACACCCAGCAGATGCACGGCTTCCCTCCTGCTTCTGGCTCTTCCCACCGCCCTCTTGAGGGGCAGGGCCTCCAGTCCCCCTCAGTGTCATGGGGGCGGGGTGGGGGCAGTGCTGGGTCCAGTCAGGACAGAGGGAGCTTGACATCCCATTTGATGACTTTAAACCTTACCCAGATCCTGTCCCGCCTCCCCCACGCCCGCGTCCCGTCACAGTGAAACTTGGATGCCAGCCACACTTCGCAAGAACCTAGACACAGGCACACCACACAGCTCCCCCAGAGGGCATGACACTCTCCCCCACCCCCACCCCCCCCACCCCCGTCCCCACAAGAACCAGCTCCAGGGTCTCACTGCTCCTCCACCTGGCCAGTCCAGAATCGTGTCCACTGGCTCTCCTGACCTTCCCAAGGCCATTACGACAACTGCACCCACCCCAGTCCCCTGTGCTGGCCCTGAGACCGTTCACGTGGGCTATTTGACCACATGAAGAGGGGCCGTCAGTGCCAGACTTTCCTGAAGGTCAACCTGAATGACGCCCCCCACCCCAGGGATGGCCCCGCCCCCCTCCCTGTGTGTGAGTGCATATAGAGGGTATGTGTGCTGGGCTCATGCCAGCTCTCCCGAAACACAGCCCAGGGGTCCTCCCCCTCATGGTCAGCCTCTGGTTGGTACTGCCTGGTGACACCAGAGTTAAGCAGTTAAGCCGCCCACAGAAAGGTCAGAGTTTAAGCCCACCCACTGAGGAAAGACCTGGCGGTCAGTGCCTGAATCAGAGACCTCGTCCTCATCTGTCATCTGCCGGGGCCCCTGATGGCACCCAGCCGCACCCTCCGCCCGGCCGCTGGCTCACCCAAAGAAGTCCCATGTCCCCGGCCCCCGGAGGCCACCTCAGCGAGCCCCTGTCAAGCAGCCGGTTGGCTAGGAGCCCTTTGTCCACGTGCTGGCCACTGATGGCCGCGCCATGCCCTGGTCCTGGAGGGGCACTGTGGAGCTGACCGAGGGAGAGCAGGTCTGGCAGGAGGGTGGCCTGTGCGTCCCCTGGGAAGTTGCCCCTGAACCCACCCCGCTCCCAGGGGGTCGCAGCTCTCACCCCGCGCTGGGCCAGCATGTATCCCACTGACACTGCGTGGACTGACTGGCTCCCCGTTCCGTCCTGCTGCCTGGGGGTGGGGTCGCAGCTGGGGGCCGCGGGGTGAACTCACTGCCCCGCCGCCTCCCCTCTCCCCCAGGCCGCCACTGTGCTGCAGGCAGCCCTCCGGGGCCATCTCGTGAGGGCCCAGCTCCTGGCCCAGCAGGCCCCCCGCACGCCAAGCCCCCCACAGAAGGTGAACTGGGGCTCCTCTGTGATTGGGGGGTGGGGGCGGGGCCACATGCCCACTGTTCAAACTGATCTGGTTCCCTTGGGCCCACTCCCGCCCAGCACTTTCCTCTGGTGCCTTTGAACTGCCGACCTTCAGTTTAGCAGCGAGTGACCACACGCCCCGTCCAGGAGCTCTGAGCACTGCTCCCTTCCCCATTGTCTGTGCAGTGCCCCCCAACATCCCATCGGGAGAGCCCCACGGGCCAGGAGCTGGAGAAGGCCGTGGTGCTGCTCCAGTCTGTCTTCCGTGCGCACCTGGCGAGGACCCGGGTGGGGTGAGTCTGGGCCGACGGACAGTCTGGATACTCAGGGCTGCGTGTGCCCCCCACCCACAGCATGACCTGGAGAGTGGGGCCGGGAAGCCTGCTCAGCACAGCCCCCTTCCTTCCCAGGGCTCCTGGCCATGGAGAGGCTGCCAACGCTTCCAGGCCAAGGACGTGGGCCCCCTCAGCCAGCACGGACGCTTACTCTCCGGCCTCCCCTGGCGATGTCACGGCGTCTCCTCCTGAGTGGGGGCTGGACTGTGTAGGGGACATGGGTGAGTGGCCCCTGCAGCGCCCCAAGAGAGCTGTCCATGGGCGGGAAGGACCGAGCGGTCAGCAGCAGAGGTGGCAGCTTCCCTGAGGGCGAGGCTTTCTGCAAAGGATCCTATGCTGGCCCATAAGGGTCCCCAGACCAGCCACCTGCAGCATTCTGGGAGTGAGCAGAGGCATGTGGGGGGGAGGGGCGGGGGCTGGGCCTCCAGCTCTGGGCCCAACACCCTGAGAGCCATGTGGACTCCAATCCCAAGACCTGCTATGGCCATCCTCCCCTCACTAGGGGCCTGGACCCCAGAAGTCACCCGGTGAGGGGTTTGGGGTCCCTTGGGCTGGGGAGAGCTCGGGCCATGCTCGGTCAGAGCGGGACAAGGGGTGCAGGGCAGGCGAGGGGCCCCAGGAGGAGGCTGCATGTCTGAGCTGAAACAGCAGCAAGTGGGAGAGCCATCCCGCCTGGTCAGCGCTGACCGCCGGTCTCTGCAGCCCAGGACGACAGTGAGGCCAGCAGCGGGGAGAGCGATGAGGGGTCCCCGGCTGAGAGGGAGGTCCTGAGCCCAGGAGAGCCCAACACCGATATAGGTAGGTGGGGCCCTGGCCTGCTCCCGAGAGTCGGCCTGGCCCCGTGGACACTCAGCCGCTTCAGGGGGCTTTCCCACTGCCCCAGAAGCCCGCGGGGCCGGCGGGGGTTCCTGTGCTGGGAGGCATCAAGGCCCTCCCTTGCCATCTGTCCCCGTGACACCTGCTGCCCCTCCTGGCTGGCTAAGGCACCACCGTGCCACGGCCCAGGCTCGGGCCTTGAACCCCACGCCTTTCAGCTGGTAGACGGGCCTGGAGGCGGATGGATGAGGAGGGGGCTGGCCCAGCCCCGAGGAGCACATGTTCCTGACAGTGCCCCTCCCCCCATGTTCCCCCCAGGCCCCAAGCTCTCCAGACCCCCTCCTGCAGTGGCCCTGCCCCTGGTGGACAAAGTGCTCTCGGAGGACTCCGACGATGACATCATCTCCCCATCGCTGCCCGGGAGGAAGACCCACCCCTCCTAGGCCCCCCTGCCCTGCCTGCAGCACCGGGGACAGGCCTGCCCTGGTGGAGAGGGATGTAGTTGTGAACAAAGAACCCCGCAAGCACGCGCCTGCCTGTCTGCTCTGACCTCCGTGTGCCCGCGGCCCTGCGCGGCGTGAAGCCCACAGTGCTGGGGGCGGGGGGGCACCCAGCTGAGACACAGGCCTCCCCACAGCGGTGGGGGTGCCTACATCCCACACCCCCCTCCTCCTCGGGTGCTCAGGAGGAGCTGCAGAAGCCAGTAGTCTCAGGGGGGCAAGCTGCCCATCATGTCCTCCAGGGGCATGGGTCTCCCAGGGACCAGAGCCTGCTGTTCCTGCAGAGACCGGTCACCCCAGGTCTCCCAGCACACGCTCAGGGCTAGCCTGCCTCATGGACCCCAGGGTCGGGCACCCTGGCAGGGTCCTCGCTGGCCCTCATGGCTTCCTGTAAGTGGCTTTCTGACCCCCGAGGCTGGTCCTCCCCCTGGTCCCTGGCACGACCCCTGTGGTCTGTGGGGGCTGTCCTCTTCCTCTCCCCACACTGATCCACCATGCCCACCCCACTCAGCCAGAGCCTGGACCCCTCTGTCCCACCCATGGGCACAGGCATGGGGCTGCCTTGGTGCCTCAGGGAGACGCCCTGTCAGGGATGGGGTCTGTGTAGGAGAGCGCCCTGGGGCACCAGGTGACAGGAGAGCAACCATGTTCTGCAGGACATTGTCATGGGCCTCTCTTCAGCCCTGACCACCCCCACCAAGGATTTATCGCCTATTTCTGATCCTCCTCTGTGTGCCCAGCCCCCTGCAGAGGCCCCTCCCACAATTAGCGGCCCAGGTGGCCCCCGGTTTCCACAGCAACGCCTCCACGCCTGAGGACAGCACTGCGGTGGCCAGTGGCCCGTGGGTGGGCTGGTGCAGGAATGAGGCCGCAGACAGAAAGGTGCCCACGGATTGTGGGGGTTTGCGTGCATTGCTGCCGGGGGCTCGTCTAGGGACGCCGTGGGATGCAGTTGGACCCCGGGCCACAGCCAGCATGGGTGAGCTAGCAGAGTGGGGTTCCTAACCCACCCTACAGGCCTGCAGCCCAGCAGGGGAGAACAGGGATAGGGCAGAGCCAGGCCTCCCCTCCCCATGAGGGACGCTGTGCAGAAGGGCCCGTGCTTGGTGACCACAGGGACGTGGATGGCAGCATGTCTGATACCCGTCTATAAGTCCCTCCAGACCCCAAAACGCATGCAATGACGCCCACTGCAGAGGAGCACAGGCCAGTGGGTGGAAAGTAGTGGATCCAGTGGCGGTGGAAGCATCTCGGTGCTGGTGTGAGTCTCCACGTGACTCCAGCCCTGAGCGCCTCAGCAGCAGGAAAGGGAAGGCAGAGCCCGCCCTGGATCTCCACCCTGCCCCCGATGAGGCCATCAAGCTGAGGCCCCGTGGACAGGCTAGAATCCACCCCTTCACTGCAGTTGACAGGAGATGGTGTCACTGCCCCACGAACACTCCACGCAGCACAGCCTCCATCTCCCTGTGCTGGCGTGTGCTCAAGCCCCAGCCGGTCACAGTCTGTTTATTAATCTGCTTGAACACGCACTGGACGTACAGACGCGTGTGCGCCCTCTGCTGGCAGCCCTGCAGCTTGTGCTCAACCACCTAGTGCCAGTCCCTCCTTGACCCCTGCCCACGGCCAAGATGCCCCCCCACGCACCACAGACCAGTCCGCGCGCGCGCATTTCCATCCTGCAGTCACCAGGGGGGCGCTGCAGTCTGCTTCCGTGAGACGCAAGTGGGCAGCTCTGCTCGGTCCCTGGGGTCACGGTGAGTCAAGATGGCCGCGGGGGCAGAGGGTTGTGTAGGTGGTGGGCACTTAGCCCTGCACAGCATACTGACCAGGGTTCTGCCTGGTGCCCAGCCAGGCGCCCACCCCGCTTCACCCCCAGGGCTCTGCAGCCCTACGCCTGTGCTCCCCCTGCTCCCGAGCCCCTTCCAGCAGCCCCTTGGTGTACTTTCTACTGGCCAGCTGGCCTCCCCCTGGTAACACCCCCCACGAACTCCTCCTGGCATTGTGCCACTGTGGGTGCCATGCTGGCCAACTCGCTCCCCAAGCGCATGTGTGTCTCCTGCTGGGCTGAGCCAGCCAGGACCCCCACCCCGCCCTCCAGCTCCCTGTCAGATGGGAGGGAGGGGCTAGCAGGAAAGCAGCCCTAGAGGAGAAGGGCATGGGCCTGTGGCTGCAGGGGGCAGACTTGGCCTTCACCAAGAGCTGAGCAGTGGGAACGGAGGCCTTTGGCAAGACAGTGGAGAGAGAGGAGCTTATTTGCATTGTAGGCAGGAGAAGAGTTCCAGCAGCTGGGCTGAGCCTGGGGCCCATGGCTGGGACACAGAGGGGCTGCTGGCCTCACCAGGCCCTGGGAGAGGGGAAGAGAGAAAGGCACCTGGCTGGAGGGAGCTTAGATCTGAGCCCCACCC
Source organism: Nesogale talazaci (assembly GCA_004026705.1). Taxonomy (NCBI): domain Eukaryota; kingdom Metazoa; phylum Chordata; class Mammalia; order Afrosoricida; family Tenrecidae; genus Nesogale; species Nesogale talazaci. The sequence goes on along the minus strand of PVJH01026212.1, from coordinate 14,727 downwards.
CCTCCTGGGCTCCAGGGTCCCTCAGTTGTGGGCAGAGAGGCGAGTCTTCACCCTGCAGAAGTTGCCCCAGCCCTAAGCCAACTGAGGAGAAACTTGGGGTCTCTCTGCCCTCATGCTGCAGACCACCTGGCTCCAGTGCCCCCCACTCCCACTCCAACTCAGCCCGAGCTCCCTCGTGTAATTGAGGGTGCAGTGCAGTGCCGTCCCTGGTGGACATCCTCATGCCAGGGGACACCTGTGGGGCCCTGGCATAAAGCTCCCTGCCACACAGCCAGTACAGCCTGGCTTCCAGAGTTCAATGGGGGCGCGGCCAGGCCTGCTCCACCTCTTGGGACTCTGGACTTGGTCCCAAGGTCCTGGGAGCTGAGCCGGGCTGCAGGGGGCACTGGCCACCACGGGCAAAGGCCTGGCGTGGTGCACACCCTGCCCCCAAGCACAGACCCCGAGTGACCCTGGCACCTGGATCTACCCCAGAAAGGCCTCCTGCCACTGATTCTGACTCACAACGGCTCTGCAGGACAGGGTGGGACTGCCCCTGTGGGTCCTGAGAACACCACTCTAGGAATAGACAGCCTCCTCTCTCTCTCTCTCCTCTCTCCTCTCTCCTCTCTCCTCTCTCTCTCTTTCTCTCTCTCCTCTCTCGTAGTTTTGAACCTTTGACCTTGCAGTTAACAGCCCAGCTCTGGCAGTTTGGACCCCTGACCTTGTGCTGAGAGCGACCACAGCCAGACAGGGCTAAACAAAAGGGCGGGGGACAGGAGGGGTCCGTCACCGTGGAGGCACAGGGGGTGTTGTGTGGAGCTGCTCACTGGTCACCGGTTCAAACCCACCAGTCACTCCACAGGAGGAAGGTGAGGCTGTCTGCTCCCCAAGAGCCACAGCCCAGGGACCCCGGCGCCAGCCCCACCCCACCCTGCACAGGGGGTCTTTTCTGGTTTGCTTTGAGAGGCTTCCAGAGCCTTCCCCCGTCTTCTTAGCGCTGAGTTTGGAGGAGAGACCTGGCTGCAGCCCCAGGGCCCCTCCCCTGGCTGGGACTTACCCCACCCCCACCCCTCCTTAGGACTCTGCAGGCAGACAGGGGCCCTGAGATGGGGTGGGGCAGCTTCTTCCCAGGCCTAGAAGGGGCCCTGCCTCCCTGGACACCGCCCCCCCCCCTCCCCAGCAGTGACAGTCTGAGGAAGCTGTCAGCCGGGGGGTGGGGGGGGGGAGGGGGAAGAGACCCTGAGCTAGGGTTGCTTGTGAGCGGTGCCCCACCCACAGGAGCCCTCAGGAAGCACCAGGGCGCTGAGTCAGGGGGTTGACATCCCCGCTGGGTTTTCTGGCACCAGAAGGGGAAGAGTCTGTGTGATAGGGCCCCTCCCCCGGGCTGCAGGCTGCATCTGAGGGCCAAAAAAGGCCTCTTCTTGGGCTGAGCACAGGAAGTGGGCCTGGCCAGTCCCCCAGCCTGCAGCCCCCAACCCCAGTATTCACTGCAGAGCTCAGTTCAGAGCTCAGAGTCTCAATCCCCCCTGGACTGTCCTCTCTCAAGAGTCCTGGCAGCACAGGGATTCAGCGGTGGGTGGTTCAGACCCACCAGCCCCTCCTCAGCTTCCACAGAGTGGGTGGACAAAGGCCCTCGGTCACTCCCCTCTCCCACACCCTGCCCATTCCATGTTCAGCCAACATGCTGGGTGTGCAAGGGGCCCCACAAGGACACCGGGGGATAGTACAGCTGGGCTCAGGACCTTTCAGACCTCAGTGTTGCCCAAGGTCAAGTTAAAAGGGTCAGGCATGGGGGGGGGGGGCGAGGAAAGAGGACACGGACGGGAAACTGATCTGCCCTGTGACCTGTCGTCAGTCCTCAGCATGAACAACCCCTGCCGCCATGGACGCTGCTCCGAGGCACCAGGCAGCACAGCCAGGAGGGCCCGGGGGCCTCTGAGGCTGGGACTCGATGGGTGTGGAAAGCCACCTCTCTCCCTCCCCCCCACCCCAAGCGGCGAGTGGGGTTCAAACCCCAGACCTCACTGTGAGCAGCCCAGCGCCTAACCACGGTGCCACCACCGCTTCCAACAGTCGAGGGAGGAAATACACATGACCACAGGCATGGGCAGCGGTACCCCCCTGCCCTGTGGGTGGCCGTGAGCGAGGGCCGATGCGGTGGTGGTGGGATCCGACCCGGGCTGAGCCCGCTGTCCTCGTCCACCCAACAGAGAGTCTCCCAGGCCGTTGCTCTTGACCGGGGCCCACGCCTCCTCTCCCCTCCCTCCCCTCCCAGAGCGGCGGGAGGATTTGAACTGCCCTCCTTGGGGTTAGCGGCTCAGCAAGGACCCCGCTGCGCTGCCCAGAAACCAGCACACCCGAATCAGCTCGTGGCCCCTTTCCTACCGACCACGGACCAGAGCCAGTGACACGTGGAGCAGACAGCGTGGCCCACACCGCCCACCGCACACGCCATGCCGGCTGGCTTCCATAGGAGACCTTCCCAGGTTTCCAGAAACAGGAGAGGGCTTGTGGGCCCCACCACATGCTAGGCTGAAGCCAGGGGCCCATGGTGGCCCTTTGACTCCCAGCTGATTGCAAGGACCAGGAACTGCTCCCATCCCGAGGCTCTCACTGATAGGGTTGGCCTAATGTGCCCCTGGTCATGTCTTCGGGCACCCCCGGTCAGAGTCCACCCAGGGAGGGCCCAGCAGACACTCACTGCAGAGCTGAGGTAGCTGTTGATGGGGGAGGTGACCCTGCTGGAAGGTGCCCCACTGTCAGACATGGGGGGGGGGGCACTGGAGGTAACTGGTCGCCCCCAATACAGCTCTTTTCCCTGCAGAAGCAGCCCAGCCAGTGCCCGCACGCCAAGTCAGCAGAGGCAGGCAGAGTGGGGTGTCTGGAGAAGTTGCGCCAGCGTGGGGTCCCCCACGGGGCTGCACAGACTGTCCGTGTGGCGTCCTGTTTGACATCAGAATCAGAGAAAACACACGCCTCCGTCTTTGGAATGCACGCTCTGGGGGGTCATGGGGTGACGTCTGACATTAACTCACAGTCCGGGGAAGTCACAGGGTGGGGGTGGGGATTGGACCACTGTTGACCGTGAGCAAGCGAACAACACGGTCAGGTTCCTGAAGTCCTGGGCCAGTCCCAGGATGTCTCTGGCGAGTGACCAGATGGCAGGGCTTAGCTTGTCCTCACCAGCGGTGAGGTCACTAAGAGAGGACTTGCAGGTGACATCCGCACCCACCCCCTCTGCTCTTGAACAACGTCCCCAGTTACAAAACCTCCCTGAGACCCCCTTCATCGAGGGACCTTCGGCCAGCTGCGTTTGGAAGGAGGGGGTTTCTTATTCACGAAGTCAAAGAACTTGGGCTGGAGACCCCGTTGGTGCCTGTGGCTCCCGGGGACACCCGTGTAGGACAGAGGGGGACGCTGCCCGGCTGCCCCATCCTCACCACTGTTCGCGTCTAAGCCCCTGTGACGGTCACTGTGTCCGGGCATGTCCTGGGAGGTCTCCTGGCCTTCCACTGGCCCTCACTTTACCGAGCGTGACGTCCTTGCCCAGGGAGAGGTCTCTCCCGCCCAGAGTAAGTGAGACGGCCTCTGGCCCTCCTGCCTGCCTTGACGGCGCATTCTGGCCCTGAGTCTCCCAGACAGACGACCTTTGAATACCACTCATGGCTCCAGGCGCAGCACCGATGCCCGCGGTGGGGGGCATTCTGAGTCCCCTTTGTCCTATGTGCACCCCTTTTACAACGAGCCATGGAGGCCATAAGCCCCCAAAAAACACCCACCCGCGGCCACGGAGCGCAGCCTAGCGCGGGGACCCTCCGCGGAGGCAGCCTCACGGGCGGGTGGGTTAAAAGTGAACGAGCGCTCTAACCGCCGCACCACCAGGGCCCCCAAAGGGGCGCAGAGCGGCTGAGCCCCGGCGCCGCCAGGACCGCCCCGCGCACGACCGCGGCAGCTCCGGAGCGGAAGTGGCGCGGCGGGGAGTGGGGTGGGGGGACCCTCGCAGGGCTGCGGGCGGAAATGGGGTCGAGGCCCGCCCACCCCTCCAGGGCCAGGGCCGCAAACGGCTGCGAGCTGCTTGGCGCGGGCCCCGGCTTCCGGCCTACGTGTCCATGGGCGAGCCGGGCCGCCGAGCCCCGGGCCGGGTGCGGGGCGCGAGGACGAGGCGCCCGCCCCCGGCTCCGCTCGGCCGGGCTCCTCGCAGGCATGGGCGGGGCCTTGGCGTGCGGGCCAGTGACGAGGAGGGGGCGGGGCCAAGTGTTAATAGTCGTCAGGGGGCGGGCTCGGGGTCCGGGGCTGGGGGGCGGTGAATGGTGGTGAGGGGCGGGGCTGGAGGCCCGAGAATGTATATCGGATCGGGCGGGCCAATGATTGTTCGGGGGCGGGGCATGGGAAGGGAGGGCAAATGGCGGCGCGGGGCGGGGCCTCTGCAGTCGAGCCAATCGAGTCCCGGGGGCGGGCCCAGCGCGGGGGCGGGCGGGGGCGCGGGAGGGGGTGGTGGCGGCGGCGGCGAACAAAGAGGCGGCGGGCGCGGGCGGCCGAGCGGAGCCGAGCGCAGCCGAGCCGGGCCGAGCCGGGCCGAGCCGGGCCGGGCCGGGCCCAGGAGCGGGCGGGCGATGCGGGCGGCCGGGCCGGGGTCCGCGGGCCCCTGAGCCCCGCGAGCGCCGAGCGCCAAGCGGCCGGCCGCCATGGCCGGGGTCAGCTACGCGGCGCCCTGGTGGGTGAGCCTCCTGCACCGACTCCCCCACTTGAACCTGCAGTGGGAGGCCACCAGCAGCCGGTTCCGGCCCGAGGACAGCGACTACCAGCAGGTGAGGCGGCCTGGCGCCTGGTTCGTACGTAGCCCTGCACGCAGGGGGTCACAGCACCCCCTCCCCCAGGGTCACTGCACCCCCTCCTCCCCTGTGACTACAGCCCCCTCCCCTGGGGTCACTATATCTCCTCCCCCAAGGCCACTATGTAACTCCATTTCCCACTGGCACCCCCCTTTCCAAGGGTCCCAGCACCCCAGGTTAGGGTCACCATCTCCCCTGCCCCAGGTAGGCCCCCTCCCCAAGGGTCACGGCCCCCCTCAGAGATTACAGACCTCTTCTCAGTGGTCCGAAGCCCCCACCATCCACCCTCCTGACCTCATCCCTCTCTGGTCCCTGAGGTCTCCCCTCCCCCCAGGACAGTCCTCACATCCCCTCCCTGCAAACCGGCTGTCAGTTCCACCTGGCCCTTCTGTCCTTCCCAGGGGCCCGGAGTCCCTGAGCACAGCGCTGCTGGCCAAGAACCCCCCTAGCCAGGGAATCCTCCCCACCCTCCTCGGTGCTGGTGGGTGAGTGGCCTGCATCCATGCCAGCCCTCCAGACCGCTTGACCCGCTGCTCTGTGAGATTGGCATGTGAGCCAGGTGGGTCAGAGCAGAGGCCAGGCTGCCTGTGTCCGTGTCCAGGGTAAGGAGACCTGGGACAGAGGTGAGCACGGGCCAGCCCAGTGGGGGTCTGAGCTGGCAGAGCGGCCCTTGGAGGCCTGGGGCCCCGCTCGCTTTCTTCGTCCACCTCCAGGGCCTGGCTGCATGCCAAGCCCAGAGCCACCCCAGGGCTGGCCCGCCGTCTGGCATCCGGGCAGGGAGCCCATGGTGGGTCTGTCCTTCCTGCCAGGGCATTCAGCTCTAGAAAGAAGCCCTCTGGCCTGGGGGCCGGGATTGGACCCCCCTCTGTAGAGCCACCAGGGCGGGGTGAGGCTGGACTCACACTGTGGGGAGTCGGTGGACATGGTCTTGTGGCCTCCCACGTCCAGGGGAGCCCCAGAATGCAGGATGGAGGGCCCAGGGCTATGTGGGGGCGCTAACCTGGTGCTCATGACCCCTGTTTTCTGAGCACCTGGGGACCAGCCCAGGCATGCCCGGAGCCCAGGTGCAGGGAGGCATTCCCACGGTCCAGCTCCATCCTTGGGCTCCTTGGCGGGGGACATCCACCTCCACTGAGAACCCCACGAACCTCGAACCTCAAAGTGGGGTCGACCTGGGGGCGAGGAGGGACTCAGGTCTCTGTCCAGAACGCTGGGGCCTGTCTGTGTGTGAACCTCAGGGTGGGGTGTTTTCTGGACTCCCAGGATGGCTGCTTGTCAAGCCTGGGATTCCAGGACAGGTGGCAGGGGCATGATGGAGGGGAGCCTTGTTTGAAGGACCCCGGTGTCCCCCACGCACTGAGCCTGCCGTGGGCAGCTCCGCCTCCCTCAGCTCCCGCTTTAGCCGCTGAATAATTCAGGCATGGAAACCTGCGTCTCCAGGCCAGCCGCCTCCGCGCACAGCAGCAGCTGCCGGGGCGGGGGGGGGGGGGG
>PVJH01026211.1:0-30391 GCA_004026705.1 Nesogale talazaci | reverse complement strand
CACGGCACAATGTAATATTAATGAGATCAGAGAGGGCAGTTGAAATTATTTTCTCATAACTACTTGCTGAGGTTATGAAACAAAAATAACCGGAACTATCACAATGATATAGATTGCTACACAAGGCCCAATTACTCAGTGCACAGGAAACCCCACACATTCTGGAAAAGGTTGTCTTCATCAACATACACTTTTTTTTCCCCCCTATGCACAATATTAAGCTGGCTGGGCTGAAAAATCCCTTTCTTTCACATGTGAGACAACACAACCTTATGGTCAAGGGCCCTTCATGGTGGTTCTGGGAGGCAAAATACAGCAGAGTCTTTCCTTGTGCTTCTCTGAGTTGATTCAGGTCCACCAGAAAAAGATTTCTCAATTGCTTGGCTACCGTTACATTTCTCATATCTCCTAGGGAGTCCTGGTAGTCTAGGGGGTGATGAGTTGGACTATGCCCTGCAAGGTCAGCAGATCAAAACCGGCAGGCGCGCCACAGGAGAACGACGAGGCTGTCTCATGACGTAAAGAGTTACGGTCTCAGAAACCCACTGGGGCAGTTGTGCTCTGCCCTGGAGGGTTGTGGTGACTTGAATCAACTCAGCAGGAGTGAGCTTGTGTGTGAGTTCATATCTTCTAAGAAGCCCTGGTGTGTTGTAGGTCAGGCACTGGACTAACTGCAAGGTGAGTGGTTCAAAACCAATAGCCTCTGTGGCAAGCGCATGAATCTGTCTGGTCCTATAAAGATTTACAGCCCCGGCTGAGCCCTGGTGTTTTGGTGGTAGTGTGGGGGACTGCGACCCACAGGGTTGACAGTTCAAATCCAGCAGCAAGGCTGGGCTTGCTACTCCCACCAGGGCAGTGATGCCACCAAAAAAAAAAATTTACGGCCTCAAAAAATCATAAGCAAGGTCCTGGGTGGGAATTGGCTCGATGGCAGTGGTTTTGGGGGTTGGTAATATACCTAAGAAACTGTCTCAGACCCCAGCAAAAAGTAAACAATATTCTCTAACTCTTCCAGAAAACCCTACGGAAACATATCAATACAGGTATAACTAACTCATTGATCAAAAAAAAAAAAAAATCTTAAGAGGCTTGGGTTTTGAAAACCAGCCTGTCAACCTATGAAGGGGGCTTTATAAAGCTGTGGGCCAATGAAATTAAAAGGTAATGGGACTTAGCCACAGACTTTTAAAAGCGCCTTCCTGCAGGGATGAGAATCATATACTTGATCAAAAGATATTTTTAAAACCAGGAGTTCTCACTAAAACTAATTTCACCTCCAAAGAGTTTCCCACTTGAATTTACATCCTACAGGGGCCCATAGCTCATTACTCCCTCTTAGCACTGCCCCAATACTGACAGTAGAGGGGTTGGGTGCACAGAAGTTGGCTTGGTCGACTCTGAACTGATTGGATAGCTGAGGACTTCATCCCAAACGGGGTCATCTCTGCATCATCCTATAGAGCGACTGAAAACAAACAAACAAACAAACACAACAGAACAACAGGCAATCAGGTTTTCTTGACTGCACTGATCATGTGGTTTCAGCCTCCCCACAGACTAGAGTCTGTTGGATGGAACAGTGGTTTTGCACAATGACATCAACACGAGGCCCTTTGGAGTTGTTTCCAAAATGATAAAATTTAATTGATTAGCTTTCACTTCCCCTCTAATTGCTTGCTATCTTCTAATCTGTCTACCATTGATGGAGGAATAAATAGCATTCCCTGGAGACTTACCAATTTTCCTAAGACTTGCAGTAAAGGACAGGATTTCAATCTACTGAACTGTCTATGGTTCAACCTCAGGCGGTGCTCCCTCAGTCTCTTTGTCCAGTCTTTTGCTTTCCCGTTTGCATAATAAGGCACATGCTCTTAATACTCTTGTGAATTGACTTGGAGATAAGTGAATTTTGAGCTTCCCTTGTGAAAGTTCCCAGAGCACATCAGCTTTCCACTAAGCAATCCATACACTTTTGCCTCCTCTCATTAATGACTATCCTCCTCTTCTATCTAACACGCCCTGTCCTACTTCCTCGCTCCTTCCTGTTTCCGTTCCTCTTCTCGCCTCGATTACTTTTTGAACGTTGTCCGTGGGTACGTGCTGATGAACTTACACAGGGACACAACACCAACAAACTAACAAACAATGAACAATGGCTAACACTGAACTCACTCTTCAGTTTGCGATGTGGGAACGAAGCCACCTCTTGGGCCTACAGTCAAGTTGTGTTTGTTTTGGTTTGCAAATGTTGGCAAAGGTAATTATTGTGACACTTGATCAGCAGTTTGGATGGAAAAACCACCCCGCTGTCTATAGACATGCAAACGGTCCACTGTGATGTTAGCGGCAATCAATAAGCTATATTCTTGGACCTCCCTAACTGGAGAGTCAATGGCAGGGGGAATGAGGAGGGAGCTCCTTGAAGACAGCGCAGCTCTGCTTTCTGCTGAGTCCAAAGAGGCATGTTCATACTACGATGATAATAAAGAGAAACATTCTATGAAATCCTCTAAGGGATCAAGAAGAAGACAATCATCTAATACATGCCTTAAACCCACTTGCTGTCAAAAACACCAGTTCCTAAAATTAGAGCGTTCCGCACCCTCAAGTTAGATGTGTCAGACCAAGCGGGGCATTCCTAGACACACCCACGTGTGGATAACTTCTGAGAGGGCCAGATAAAATCGGACTGAATGGCAAACTGCTCAGATGTGTAGCAACTGTGAATCAGAGGAGATAGGCACTTATGGGTGTGATGCTTCCCTTTCCATGAAAAGCAGCAGCAACAACAACAAAACAGCCACCGTCTCTCAATGGCCGTGCACACTCTTCCACCGGTGGTCTTCTTAGGGAATCACCTCGGTGGAGAGAGAGAATGACTGGAAGCAAAAATATATGCTTCACCAGCTCTCCTAGCTCAAACATCCTCCCACTTCCAAAAAAAAAAAATCATTCTCTTTGCTTCCCTCAGGCATTCCCGGACTGCATTGGACTGATCTCTGCACGGAACCACTTCTTAGGGAGCGTGACTTTCTGAAATCACCAGCCACTGGATTCCTTTGTGATTGGGATCCTTATTTGTTTAAACTTGTGATAAATAGACTTTTACTCAGTCAAATTTTTATCCAGTAATAAAACACATGGACCTGTGGGCTGGGGGTCATTTGCGAGGTGGCCAAATTTAAATTCGTCATTGTTACAAGACTCTCTGAGGGCTACCAGCAGCCCCGTTCCGCCATTCAGCCATGTAGCCACAAGGCTGCTTCTCGGAGCCCGTCCATAGGTGCTGTGAAAAGAAGCCTTCCTACCTGGAAGAGGTTTCATTAGCTGGGGAAGGAACCCACACTTAGGCCATTTCAGTGGAAAAGCACAGATGGGTTCTTCTTCCTCCCAAGTCAGCTAGTGAAACCCCACATAGCCCAGCTCTGCAGACCCCCATGGGGGCCAAAAAGGATTAGAAGGCAAGGAGCCAGCGGGCCCTGCCACAGTGCCGATTTAAGTACCGCCAACTTAAACCCATAAAAAGCAGGCAGGGAGTTATTCAGAAAATCTCAAATAAAATCCTATTATTACTTTCCTTACATTGTCTTAAGACAGAAGCATCAAATGGACAGCCTATGGGCTGCATGTAGCCCCTGAGGTAATTTCTTGTGGCCCACAAAGATGTGAAATAAAATGAAAACAGAAAAAAATTGCTATGAAGAAAACAGCGCTTACCCTAACCCTAAGCTTTTCTTCATAACAATTTTTTTTTCTGCTCTCACTTTATTTCAGAGCATCATGGGCCATAAAAAATTACCTCGGAAGGGAGGGGGGGGAGGGCGTGACATGCAGTTTGCAGGCCCCAGTTTGACACCACTGTCTTAAAAGAAAGGTTTATAGCTTGAGAATGTTCAGTGCTTCCAGCTTTATTTTGCTAAAGACTCTGCTTATCCATTCACACCGCTTCCAACCTCCCAATTTAGAGAGAACTGGCCCCGTTCACCTCATATTGAGGCAAAGTCTGGTGCCTGGCCGAGCTGTGAGATTCGCGCCTTCAGTTGTGAGCAGATAAGGAAGAGGCCACAAAGCACCTCCTAGGTGAATGGATGCCGAACAACCGATCTGACTTAATGATGTCAATGGAACTCAGGGGCAAGACACATAGTGGAGAAGCTGAAGCGTGACTTGGTTTAAACAGATAACTCGGCTGCTTCCATCTTTAACACCAGTTTGTTCCGCCCTTCCCAACATATGTCAACAGATCAAAGGAAGGTGTATTTAAAAAGAGTGATCAGTCACACACCGAAGATCGACAGGAAGTGCCTTTGTGAATATCTGTCTCCAAGTGGTCACCCAAACTGTTCCCTGCTTTGTCGATTCTGAAAGACCAGAAGTCCCTTCATGGCATCGGCCGGGCTGCCGGGCGCCAACAGTCCTGCACAGTCTACTATTTCGGGTGCACAACCACAGCCAAGCCTCCTCCCTTGATGTAATTTCCAGACCCAACGCCTCCCTTAACACCCCAATACCAACATCACATATTTGTGTGGGTGCAAGGTGAAGTTCAGTCTATGGTAGCTGGTGTTAGAAACACACTTGTCTGAACTCAAGTATGGTACAGATTCTCTGTGTGGGATGTAGCCTGGCTTATTGGATTTTGATATAATTTGCTAACTGTAAGAGCATAGCTTTACCAGGTCCTCATAAGGCAGGCAATTGGGAAGATTGATGTAACCTCCGATGAGCTATTTGATTAGGTTGCATAACCAACCGATCACCACAACTGCTGTCAGGAAGTCGAATATCTGTAAAAAATTTGAATTGGCAGAAGTTGTTTGAGAGATACCTTTACAGCTATGGCCAAGAGGGAGAGAGAATCGCTGTAGAGGTGGATTCTGTACAAACTCGGCATCTCATTGGGTTTGCCTTATTGTTGGAGGTTTAGGATCCAGGTTTTATGGATGAGCCCAGTTAATTGGTCTAATAACATGTTTAGAATGTCTATTCTACCTCTCAACTCGATGCACAGTGCTTGGGGTTAAAAACTTGAAAGTAGGCACCCACGGCACAACAGTGGATTGCTAGACAGCTGGAAAGGCAGAGGAAGGAGGTTGGGAGCTGGAGGAGAAAGGGGACTACGGAGTTCATTGACTTCATATACAACAGCCTCCTTTCTCATGAGGCCAGAAGAACTGGAGGGGCCTAACTCCCAGTACTGAATATTTTGATCAAAGCTTCCACAGAAGAAGTTAAAACTCATGGAATTCAGACTTTCTGGGGCCATGAAACTCAAATGAAACTCTGAAACTACTACCCTGAGATCATCTTTAAACCTGAAGCCAAAAAAGTCCCGCAAGTCTTTTTATGTGTGTGACAGTTCAACAACAAAGAAGGGGCACTGGAGCATGAATGCATCTGAATCATAGTACTGGCGAGAATATTAAAAGGGCTGTGAGCTGTAGGAAAAAGAGGCGTCTATCTTGGCAGAAATACAGCCAGAATGCTCCTTAGAAGGCAGGATGGTGAAGCTTCATCTCACATACTTTAGGCATTTTATCAGGAGAGAGCAGACCCTGGGAAATGAGACCATGCTTGGTCAAGAAGAAGGTCAGAGAAAGTCCCTCAAGGACATGGATGGGAACGACGGCTGCAATGATGGGGTCAGCCATAACAATGGTTGAGGATAGCCCAGGATCCGGCATGTTTCATTCTATTTTTTTTTTAATTACCTACTTGTGCCATTTTACTATCATTGCCGTAGGCAACAACGTAAAAGAAGATCATTTAATAAATTCACTAAGAAGTAAAGTAGACAAGGCACTGTAGAATCACCCCCCTCCCCCCCACACACACACCTACAAAAAAGAAGAAGCCAAGACTCCTTTCAGAAGGGCCCTCAAAATAAAGCAGGAGTCACAGCAGGTAAACACATGAACCCCTGTGGCACAGCATGGGGTGAATGTGATCAGCACTACAAAGCACTCTTGGAGTTGGGGGGGGATGGTGGTGGTAATGTTTCCAGCAGATGAGGGCAGGAGACATTCAGCCCAGGCACCCAATTCCCCTAGTGAAGCATAATTATCACAAATATAGAGAAGAGAAGGAGCGAATGTGTTTAAAATAAGTGCAAAGAACAATTGTTCCAGGCCGCGGTATGAGGCAAACACAGTCAGAACAAATATGAGTGGTAATTCCAGAGCTAAAGGCAGACTAAGAGAAGGCGTCATGTTCAATCCTGTCTGATTCAATCAAGCTCATCACAAAGGCAATCTGGCTGGCACTGCCCGGCATTGGGGAATTGGTGCAAACAGAATACCTGATTTCATCCATCCAAACAGGAAATCGTAGCGCCATCTTTCGCAGATCTTACCTGACACAGCTGTCTGCAGGCCAACATCTGTATCAGTCAAGGCACGTCTTAAGACTTTCTAAAGACCGTTTTTACTGGCATTTAATTTACATATCCCACAATTCAATAGTTCATTTAGATTAAGAAGCATCGGACAACCATCACCACAATCAGTTTTAAAACAGTTTCTTTGTTCTGGTACTCACCTTTATCAGCTCCCAATTTCCCCATAATCTTCCATGCCATACCCCAAGGAACCATTATCCCAGTTACTGTCTCTACGGATTTGCCTATTCTGGATTTCATCTACAGAAAAACATTTTCAAAAACACTAACAGCAATAGCAAAGCAAATCAGACATGAAGCCCAATCAAAAAGAAAATAACTTACATCTAGAACAGATTTAAGTTTTAACCCAACCGCATCTGCTATGATCCACTTTTCAACACATTCTGCATGACAGCAAGGTCAGTCACCTCCCCGGTCTATGACCAGAGGAGATTCCCCAGTGGTGGACACTTTTAATAACCTTTATGGATGGAAACTTGATGTTTCCCGTGGTTGTCAGCATCGGTGGTCAGTCACATAGATGACCAGAACTCCTATCCAGGGGTCAAGAGGGCTCTCAGTTGAGTGATATCCATGTAGCCTGCATTATATTAAAGCATCCATATAGGATGCTTTATATTAAAGTTACTCTGCAGACATGACCAGGTTCCCAAAGTCCCAGCCTTGGAGCCAGGCATCCATAGCAACACTATGTTTGGTGGGTGTTCACTTAGTAATAGAAACTGTTCTCATGAGACTAATTCATTTCACTCACATAAGGCCTCACTTCTTTCTTGCCATTGCGATTTTACAGAGGAGTAGACTATGGTGATCATGTACTTGATGTCAACTTTACGATTGGGAGTGTAGGGGTGAAGTCTAGCCTATCACTCTGGAGATAGCCAATGAGGCCTCTGTATGGGCATAGCTTTCTCCTGAGAATTCTGGAAAGACTTGAGGTATTTCCCAATTGGAGGAGAGAGACTAGACTGAGTTCCTGGGAGACGAACTACTGACAAGATGAGATGACAGCATGCTGATGGATCCTGATTCCTGGAGACTGGAGGAGCCGGAGGAGAAGCCACATGGGCTTGCCCTGATGGAACCAGACCTCTGGGGCTAGAGAAGCCACAGAGAGACCCCTGACAGTGCCAAGATGCTTCTATCCCAGCTGGATATACAAGACTCTGCACCCACTGGCTTGTGTTTGTCCTGGTGTCATCACATGTGCTTTGTAAGTTGGAAGGAGACTTTAAAGACTGGTATCGGACATGTGGGCTAATATCAAACTTATGACCTTGGACTGGACTGGGTTGGGATGTTTTCTCAATGTTCCATTCCTCTTGTATATAAACCTTTCCCTTATATCCATATGCATGTCTATGAACTTATTTCTCTAGTCTACCTGGACTAACACATAGACCAATAACTTAGAATCTGTATGACTGGGAAGGGGGGGGAGGGCTCTAGGGTCCATGCGCTTAGCAATGCTGTGCTAAGCTGCTCTGGGACGTCCAGATAACCTCATCAACACCAGAATGATTGCATCTGCCTCTGAGAACAAGATTCACATCAGGAGGCCTGCAGGCCTGCCATGAGGAATGGGGCCCAGAGAGACCTGCCTCTACCACGGTATTTAATGGCGATCTCAAAATGCATCCATTGTAAGAGATGCCATTATCTTTGTAATGATCGGGAGCCCTGATCAGGCTCATAGGATAAGCGCCGGGCTGCTCGGGTTGGAGGATTCACACCACGCCCTGGGAGAAGGACGGTCTGGTCTGTTCCTAGAAAGGTTTATGACCTAGGGCATCCTGTACGGGGTTATTGTGGGTCAGCATCGACTCTGCAGCTGTGGGTATGAGGGTAAGGAAGATGAAAATGCTGTCCATCAAAATTGTCCTAGTCGTTAGGACAACTAGATCCTAGGCACAACCGTGCAGAACACTGCTCAGTGCAGCACCAGCCTCACCAGAGTCCCTGTGCTTGACCCCATTGTGGTAGCCCCTGTGTCCATCCATGGCGTCCAGGGTCTTCTCTCGTCCACTGCCCCTCTAACCAGTGGGATGTTCTGAATTCATTTAAGGACACTCACCTAGGTAGATGCTCTCCTAGCCACTGAGGGGGCATTTTTTTTTAATCTCCTATCCCCCTGTAAATGGGTTCTCACTTTCCACTCTCTCCTGCCTCCGTAGCAGGTCTCGGTGGGACGCCCGTCAGCAGCAGTTCCTTTGTAAAGATGCTCGGCCTGATGGCACCTGTGTGAATCTGGGAGGTTATTCTTCTGAAACCAGCTGGAAGCGTTTATAAAATAGGAGCTGATTAATAAATTAGGAGATGGCGACCTAGGCGGATGAAATCCTATAACGGATTCGAAGGGCATGGCACAGGCATAGCTGGCAAATAACAAGCAGGAAAAAAAGCACACACAACATAAAAATATCCTCCCTGTCCCAAAGCAGAGGTCGGCGGAGTGTAACGAGGGCATGCCAGTCACTGCAGCCTGCATTCGCCTTGGGCTTGCTTCACCTTGCTCGG
The DNA here is from genome assembly GCA_004026705.1 of Nesogale talazaci. Taxonomy (NCBI): domain Eukaryota; kingdom Metazoa; phylum Chordata; class Mammalia; order Afrosoricida; family Tenrecidae; genus Nesogale; species Nesogale talazaci. The sequence goes on along the minus strand of PVJH01026211.1, from coordinate 21,474 downwards.
GAGTTCTCGTGTGGTGCGAACGGTGGGCACGTTGGGTCATGGACCAGAGGCAAGCGGATAGGATCCACTCAGTGAAGTCTCAGAAAAAGGGCTGACCAGCTCCTTTCAAAAACTCGGCCACTGACAACTCAATGGAGCCCAGTTCCGGCCTGATCGACAGGGTCGTCCCCACCCCAACCCCCACCAAAAAAAAAAAAAAAAAACCATCCCCCCCACCAAGTGAAGCCAACCCAATGACAACTGAACTGGTTCAATATCCTCAGGAATGACAAGCACAACGAAAACCACGCCCTCTGTCGTGTGATGATCCCCTGATCTCAATAGCGACCAGGGGGGGAGCAGGCAGAGTTACTGTCTACAAACGAATGTCACCAAAGCACAGCTCTGTCTTGAGGGGTGGGAGCTGATGAACTTTTAAGTGGGACTGAAAAGTCAAGCAGACGATGCCCTCCTTTCATGACCACAGTCCTGTATAGTCTGAGGGCACAAGTGACAGCTTGCTCCTTCTGTGAACTCCAGGGGCGTGAAGGGCTGCTTTCAACAGAGTTCTTCAGCAAAGAAGGGCCCCCAGAGCTGCTGACCAGATGAAGCAATTGTCACTTGATCTTGTCAGACTAGGTCTGAGTGACCGACAAGATCCAGTTTTGTCTCCTGTTCATTTCCAGGATGTGCCGGCCATGTTCAATGTGTTCAGCCCCCTTCTTGCCTTTGTTGCCTTCATAAAAGGCTTCCCTGAATCGCTTATTAGAACTGCTGGATATAAAACTCCTCCTTTGAAAGATTTCTCTGGCTTGCCTCCAGCTCAATTAGCAGCCTCCTTACAGCTGATGAAAAGTAACAGTCAATATCAGATTATAGTTAGCAACTACTCACAAGAGTAATCAAATTAGATTTGGGTATCTATGGTGATGCAAGGGAAATTTCCACTAAGCCCTGTTGGTTTGCAACAACAAGGCTGCCCCACAACTTTATACTGAATTATAGTTCAAGATATTGTCTCAGAATTGAATCTGTCTCTCAGGAGATACACATGCAAGTCTATGGGTATACCAAAAAAGTGTATAATCTAACAGAAAGAAGAAAACTGGAAAATATACAAACATGGAAATGAAGCAACACAGTATTCATCAAGCAGTGAGTCAAGGAAGAAAGCAGAGGAGAAACTACGAATTTCCTAAAGTGAAAATGAGAGCCCAACACACTGAGTGTTATAAAATGCAGCAAAGGCAGTACTCAGAGGGAAACTTATAGCCTACATAAAGAGAGAAAAACGAGCTCAGACCAACAGCCGACTCAACAATGCCAGGAACTGGAAATACAAGGGCAAGCTACATGGAAAGCAGTCACGGGAAAGGAAGAGCAAACAGCAGAGTAGAAATAAATATGACGGTAAGATAAAAACAATAGAGAGAAGCATCGATACAGCCAGAAGCTGGTTCCTTGACAAGATTGATAAAAAGGAAACATCTTTAGCTGGACTGACACACAAAAAGGGAAGACGCACAACATCACAGCTAAAAATGAGAGAAAGGACTTGCACCTGACCTGACAGGTGTAGGGCTATAACGAGAGAGTATGAACAACTTTACAGCAATAAATTAGTACCTTTGATGAAATAGATAAATTATGAATGCTATACAATCTACCTAAACTAATTTAAGTGGAAATAGGCTGTATCAACAGATTCCTAACAAGTGAAGAGATCACATCAATGATTGAAAACCTCCCATCAATAGCAACAGCTCCAGGATCTGATGTCTTTACAGGAGAATGGGCACCAGAAGTATATAAAATCAACCAAAAGACAAGTAGGAAAGAAATACTCCCAAATGTGTCCTATGAAGCAAACCTAACCCCGAGGCTCAAACCAGACAAAAGAAAAGGGCAGTATCTCTTATGAATATTGATTTTAAAATCCTCAATAACAGTGAACTGATTCAGCAGCATTTTAAATGAGTCATATACCATGACCACGGAGAATTTATTCCAAGTATGGCACAACATTCTAAAATAAATCAATATAATGCACCACAGCTATAGGAAAACTAAAATGAATAACAGGATCATCTCTTTGAACACAGCAAAGTCCTTTGATAAATGTCAGCACCCTTTACTGATAAAAACTCTAATGAATATTGAAAATGGAACTCTCCCAATATGATTTGACCAGACATGAAAAACCAAGTGTAGAAATTATACTTAATGGAAAATAATTCAAGTTTTCCTCTTGCTATCAGGAACAAGTCAAGGATGCCCCCTTTTACCCTTTCTATTCAATATTGTCTAAAAAGTCCTAGTTACGGCAAGAAGACAAGAAAAATAAATAAATAAAAGGCAGCTATACTGGACTCAAAGAGGTAACATCATCTCTCTTGGCAGGGAATATGATCCCATATACAGAAAACACCAAAATATCGACAAGAAAATCTCTGGGGCTAAGAGAAGAATTTACTAAAGTTCCAAGGTACAAATTCAACAAACGAAAAACAGTTGGCTTTCTATAGACCAGCAATGATAAATTTAAAAGGGAAATTAATGGAAGAATTTCACTGACAACAATATCAAAGAAAATAATTAGCAAAAGTGAGTTAGCAGATACATCTACAACAACAAGAGAAAGAAAAGGCAGCTAATAAAGCTGATGATGCACAACTCCCAAACTCTTAGGATTTAGTTCCTTGCTTTGGAGCTTTGAAGCCTTGGTTTCATGGGCAACCCAGCTAATTGGTCTCTAAGCGCATCAGTGCCTCTGTTCTAGTGCCTAGTTGAATGCATAATGTCTGGGGTCGGACAAGCTTGCTCGAGAGTGGCTATGCAAAGCCAAACAATTGGTCCTTCCTTCCCTGGAACAACAGAAGGCGTGCCAGGAAGAGGAGGAAGATGTGGACTGTGCACCTGTAAACAACCTTCTCCTTTGCCCTAAGGTCAGAATAATTGGGTGGGGGCCAGTTACCATCGCTCAACCTTGTGACCAACGATTCCATAGAAGAATCTCAATCAAAAGAGGAAAATACTCAAAAGAATTTAACCCTCTCAGGGGATCCAGAATTCCTGGGACCACGTGGAATGGACGACGCTGGGATCCTCTTCAATTATCAACCAAAAAATAGCCCCTGAAGTCTTCTAAACACCAAACACCAGTTTAGGTGTTGCGCTCGGGGAAAAAATGTGCTTGCCTTGAACGTGATAGTCAACCTGACAACTCAAACTCCAGAAAAACCCCAACTCTTGGTCACGGGGCTGGGTCCAACCCCTGAGATGAGACAGGAACTTTTAGGACAATGAATTTAGTCCGAGGTAGGAGAATCTGCTCAGGAAATGGTACTACTCATGTCACCAAACAGTTGGGTGTGTCTTTTTAACAACAAATGTTATGTAAAAAACGACATGGCTTTTTAATTTACAGAATACATAATCATAAGCGTGTAGCTATATGGCATTCAGTGCAGAGCATGATGCACTTATGTAATTTGGATATGGTGCAAACACGCTGTTGAAACCTTACGGGAGACTTTTTTAAGGTCATCGTTGTCACCATGACTGCCACTGCCATTGCTGCTGACAGAGGCCAACCGGGGGCTGAGAGAGTGGCGTCAAGAGGAAGCAGAGAGGTCGCAGAGAGACTGCCTAACCCAGTCCATTGTTCCCTTTGCCTGAGCAGAAGCTGCAGGAGAAGCCTGGAACGGGGCCCCAGTTCCCCACCACTGCTGCCCACCTGCCCACAGGACAAAGCCCCAGAGCTCACACCCAGAGCGGTGCCCGCTCCCTCATCTACATGTCCCCCTCCAATGTTGCAAGAATCTAGATTTGAAGTCTTCAAAATTGTTGTGGTGAAAAAAAAATTTTTAGTAGAGCTGGCTTTGCTTTAAAAATAAAAGAAAGTAAGAAACCTTATAGGATCATGACATATACGTAGTGGAAATACTTCTATGTGGTAGGATATTATTCAAATGGACGTTAAGAAATGCATACCTGTATGTATGAGCACAATTCAAGGGATGGCATGGTCTAGTCTTGCAACATCTCTTCTTCAGTTATCATCTGTGATTGTTCATTGCCATGTTCAAGTGCCAAATAAAAATCACTTAGCCTGCAGTCTTTTCAGCTTCACAGTCAAAGACTGGGTGAAGTAGATGGAAAAAATAACAACAGAAGCAGCCCCCACAGCTTTGGGTGTGCTTATATTTTGAGTAGGAGATTAAACCTACAAATTAAAAGTCTGAGCATGAACACAGCAGATTTCAATTTATGTGCTTATGGAATAAATTGAATACATATTTATGAATATACACCAAGGCATGCAAATTATGTGCAAATTGAGCATAACCACAAGAAGATAGCAAGTACAGCCACTTCTTTGAGTTTGGTGTAGCTCATTCAAAAGAACAAAGGTCCCTTGTAAGAGGTGGTTGGATCTTGACAGACCCCTAGTGATTAGCAATCATCAGCCTCTCGGGCCACCAAGCTGCAAGTGTCTCGACAAGACTGCAGGCCCTAACCTCACTGATCAGGTATGTACGAGTTCTGGACCCACAGCACATGTGGGATGCATCCTCCATTAATCTTGGGATCTGGGACCTGGCTGAAAGGAAGATGGGAAATTGTCACGACTCCCTTCTCCCGGAAATGCTACATCATGCCATCTCTCTTCAAAGTGTGCTCCCCCTGCTCTGGTGGCACTAAGGATAGGGTGGCAAGCATGTTAGCTGGGCAGTCATCCAAAAGGAGACACAAGGGACCAGTTCCCCTTCTCTCCACTCCTCACTCTCCACTGCCCCTAAAATCCCCTACCTACCTGGGCATCTAGAAAAGGAATCTTTCACTTTTGATGCTGTGGTGGTAAACTGTGATGGCCTACGTGAAGGCAAGGTGCAGTGGTGGATCAGTAGTAGAGTGCTTGCTTTCCATTTGGGAGACTCGGTTTCGATTCCAAACCGAAAACATTCACGGCTTGCCATAGCCACCCATCAGTGCAGACACGTGTGCTGCTATGCTACTGAACATGTGATAGGGAAACTTCCAGACTCAAAAAAAGGAGAACCTGGCAATGCGGTTCCAAAAGTCCAACCGATAAGAGCCATGTCCGAGCTGGCCGTGCGTTGGGGGTCAACTCAAAGGAATCAACAACCACCACGGATGTGGAAGTAGTTTAGATAATGTGGTTGCTAAATGAAGACGCACAGTTTTGATTACAAGGCAGTAAGTGAATTTCTTCTTAAAAAAAAAACCACACACACACACACACACACACACACACACAGTGCCTCTCTTCTACTCAAAGGCCAAAATGTTCTGAATCCACAAAATTCGCAAAACAAAGTGAAACCCAGCACAGCAGGAGCCACTCTACTCTGCTCCCCTGAGGACTTACATTTACCTTGGCAACCACATACACAATGACTTGGCACTCAGGCGCCCTTCAACCTCCTATGGGGAGAAGAACCAGCACTAATAGGACACTCCTTAGGGTTCTGTCCCCAAGATCCAATGTTGTGGCAATTTACAGTCACAGCCATGTCTCTTTTCCTCTTGTCGCCAGAAAAAGACTGTTATAGGATCTAGAGCTTTTTGAAATGATATCAGCTATAGCCTCCATTCAAATAATTAACTTAATAATCCGTGATTACCAATTAGATGCTCAATTGGACAGATGCTTGCTCTTATATACAAAGCAATGCTGCATATGAATACCACAGGCATCGAACTTGATTGATGGGTATTTCTTTCCCCCTTCAGTTAGAAATAAGAACTCTTTTTCAGAGCATTTAATTCTCAGGTTTCCGTGGGTCTGATTTGACAAGCTGTACATGATTTAGAGGTAATACTTGGTGTTTTTACTTTGCGAAACCTACATTTCCATCAGGAAAGTGTTTCTTCGGGGACTTTTCAGTCTTTGGGGAAACACACACACACTTACCTAGGAGCCCTGTTCCAGATGATCAAGCAAAGCACAATTCTGTTGTGGGCACTTTAAATCACACCCTATATTACTAATTCAATAGGGTGTATCATCTACTGGCTGCCTTCCTTTTCATTATTACATCAATGGATTCTAGGGGAAAATAATACTCTATCATTCAAATACGCCCCATGTCTTATTCAGCCCCAAATATATTCCCTTTCCCAGAAACACAGATACCTAGGCTTGTTCACTGTAGAATTTCAGAATCTGAATATCTGGCATTATCCACAAAGTGTTTGCACCTAAATTATGATAGATTGCAATGCTTTTAGAATGTTAAGCCTTTAAAGATATATCTGTGTGCAGTCTCTCTCCCACCCCCACCCCCAAATGAAGGCTATTCCTTTAGAAAGAAAAAATACATTCAAATGAGAGATTGTTCACTAATATGTCCACCTAGAAATCATTCTGTTTTAATATTGTAGCTACGCCTTCCCAATAAATGTAGATGGCTGGAGTCATAGTTAAACCAATTTTCTCAGCCAATGTGATGGATGGGACCAGCCGAGTTTATTGGAGATGCTAAAAACCAATTCTAGGACACTCGTCCAACACACATTTTCTTTAATTTAAAAAAATGGCCCCTTTCTGCTGTGAAATACATAAATAAATGTACATGTACCAGACAAGCAACAGCTCTGTGATTTATCAGAAACCACTGCGATCTTCACATTAACCAAATAAAGAATAAATCCAAAGACTTGGCAAAGTCCTTACAGCTTATTATTTATTTGGCCAACCAATGGAACATCTGTGTCTCAGATACAGGAAACAAAGACAAATTCAATTCTCCCCTCAAGGAGGGATGACAAAGAGGATTCTGGAAGCTAGGATAGAAATACAGACACCCAGGGGCAGTGAAAAGCACTAGCTAGTGCATTGATTGACTCTCCAAGGCTTCAGTTCAGACTCTTCAGCTTACCAGCAGACGGACTTCAGCGAGCCCTTCGCCTGTGTGTCTCACACTCCCCGCGAGGAGCAAATCACGTATCGCATATAAAATGTCTAGTGCATAATACAAGTTTATCTGCTGAATAAATAGATGTTATCTAGGTATGTGTGCATGGAAGTTCAAGAACAGGACACAGAATCACAGCCTCATCAAAATGGTTGGGATCCAGGACCAGTCTTTCTTTCTCAGAGAAAGAAGGGGGGGCACCAATAACCCCCACTCCAGTCATGATGCCTCAGCTCTCCATGCTGAATGGCTTCCTCAGAACCCCTGCTGCCCAGGCCTAGTGGCTGGCCTTGTCTGCTCTCCTTGGGATCTTTCAAACCAACCCACCCAATCTCTTATGTGTCCTAACTCAACTTCCGGTGAGAGAAATATAATTGGACCACCTAGACTTTCCAAGGCCTATTGAGCAGCCTGGGTTAGTTACTCTTGGGAAAAGTCTCCACTCCAGCTCAACTCAGTTGTGCTCAAGAGGTCAGATGTAAACGTATAAATAAAGTGGCACAAATACCACATGAAAGATAATAAAATAATTCATCCATTTCAATGAAGCTGAACAGAATTGCTTGAACTTCTAGAAACAAAGTTGCTATGCTTTCCCTCTGGAAGGTAAATGTGCATGTGGCCCTCTGTTTTTCATTCACAAGGAGGGCATGTTTGGGATCAGATAGTTTGTTTAAGTAGGTTAATATTGGGGAAGATAGTTTAAGGTCACGGATTCAAATGGAAGAAAAAGTCATTCAGCTGTGTGGTTGAGACAGATAGATAGATCAAGAGATAGATGGGGGTGGGGGTTAGGAAGGTAGGTAGGTAGGTAGAGATGGACAGACCGATAGGCAGATAGATACATAGGCATAGACAGCTACTATCTGGTAAGCATTCAAATAATGAATGAATTTTTACCTGATTCTGACTCATCCTCCCAGTAGCCAGCCTATTCAAGTCCACTGTGACATGTATTGTGCCAATCAATAAGGGTCTTTCTTGCCCTGTGGACTCTATTTTACCAAGCAGGATTGATTCCTCCAAAGTAAATGAGGGAGTCCATCTTCCATTTTGACACATAAGATTTTCAACGGCTAACTTTCAGAAGCACATGACTGGACATTCCTTCCTGGTCTGTCTTCTTCTGGAAGGTTCAGTGAAATTTGTTCCCCATGCGTGAACCCGCTACTATTTGAAAAGCAGGCGGCACACTTCCCGGGAATATGGAAGGCGCTGACTGACAGAAAGGTGATGACCTGGTATGGATGCATGGTTACCTGTGTAGAGATGGAAAATAATCCCTGCCCCTCCCTCTAGTGTCTTCTCCTCTGAGGACAACCGGCAATGTCCCACAGGCCACTGAGGCCACACTCCTAAAAAAAACATGCTGGAAAAAGAGCAGGTGGATTTCCTCAAGTTCCAGGAACTGTCCCACAAACTTTTGGAAGCCTCCTTGTGTTTGATGCCAGACTAAGGATCGATCAGTATCATTCGTTACTTAATTTTCCTTGGTTGTCTTTACAGAGACCCACCTATGACTCTCCATCATTCTTTCACCTACTTAAAATGTAGCTAAGGAGAACCACACACCTTACTCTACAGACTCCCAAGCACAGTTGCTCCCTCCCATCTCTTCATCCCCTCCACAAGCTGATAAAAGTAGGAAAGTGACCAGTTTGCCAATAGAGAACCCTGAGTCTGCCGGTTGGTGGGGTGGGATGGGGGTAGAGACACATGGTTCCCACACACAGAGTCTTACCTCTAGGAACAGGATTGGAAACACTCAGAGCAAGAAAGGTTTGCATTACATCTACAGCAGAAACCAGAGCCAAGAGCGAGCTAGACATGGAGAGGTTCTAATCACCCCAGGACAGTGGTCTTTAGAGGAACAAAAATGAGGTGAATGAATGAACATCGAAAATCTAGTTCCTCGATCTCCATGGCCTTATTCCCAGCATTCAGTGGTCACGCATGCCCAGTGGCTACCACGTTGGCCAGTGTCGAGGCGGAAGTGTACCGTCCCTGCAGAAAGTTCTGTCGGATATGGCTGCCCCAAGACAGCTTTCCCATTCTCACTGGGCCTCAGACTTCTGTTCTGGACGTCACTCAGAAAGAACCCGAGTGACTTCAAGCAGGGCAAGGGAGCCCTGGTGGTGTGGGGAGTTCGGGCACTGCAGCACGGCTGCAACTGATTTTATCTTCTTCAACCAAGCGCACCAGGAAACTGGAGGGAAATGATCTGACGAGCATTTCTAAAAATAAGTTGCCCGAATCCAGGCCGTGTTGATGCTCCCTGTGAAATGCTGTGATTACCTCTGCTCTGCCGTATTTCTCTCCCCGATCTCATTACCAGCGGTTCCTTAACACCTACTATTTACTCAACAGCTGAAATCAACTCCCACTTAGCAAACAACTATACACGGCCGCTTAGAGACACCTGAGTATCAAAGGCATATGTTTTTCTAAGAGCATTCCCATGACAGGTGAATGCATCCCGTCCCCTGCTCTAGCTTTGCCTGATAAATTGATCAGGAGGGGAAAGAAGTGACAGGTGGGCTCCTCACTGACGATCCTCACTCTCCCCCTACCATCCACCGACTGGGACATTTGCAAAACTGTGCTCTGTGGATTGAAAGGTTTTTGGTGAAAGGCTTTTTTCTCTCATTAGTTTAAATTGGAATACGATGGTTCCATATGGCCCTGGGGCATTAAGAAAAGTTAGCAACACTTTATAAATAACAAAATTAACATAAAATAACCTTATAATTAAATTTTTTTATCAACACCATCCAAGGAGCCAAATGCCATGCTAAAAATACACTTGGAGAGCCAGAAAGGAGAGAGACTGCCACAGAAGTGTGAAGAAAGTTGCATCTCCATAAAGGTGCTCTGGTGACTTTTGTGAAATATGCACAAGTTCTCAGCCAGAGTGCTGATGATAACGTCTCTCCGTGTTTCCATGGTCTCTTCTTTACTTTCTTTCGTTTGATTAAGAAAGGGCTTTTGCTTGTATGTACAGTGTAAGCAGAGTCCTTTGGCTTTTCTTCAATAGAGATACATTGGTTACAAGTTTGGGGGAAAATTCTAAGACAAAAAGCGAAGCAAGAAGTCATGTAAGGCACTGGGGAAAATCTCTCACAGGTCTGAAAGCCCTGGGAAAACGTTTGCTTTAGCAAGACAGCAAAGAAAGATGACTCCAGCAACATAGCAACCACCCCGGCAAGCACGCACCCTGAATCAACAGGTCTGCGAGGCAAGCCGAAGGTGCTATTTACAGAAGGGTCGTGCATGCGCACCCAATGAGGCTGGTCCCAGAATGCAATCATTTCTAGGGCTGCCTGAGCAAGTTGAACAATGTGGGTGGCTTCTCAGAATCAAACTTCTATTCCTTCTCATAGTTCAGCAAGGATTTGGAACCTGAATATGTCGATTCCTTCGAAGAGCTCTGAAGGAGCATCTGCTCCAAGCTTCTCTCATCCCTTCTTGTGACAGCCAGCCAGCCTCCATATTCCCTGCCTTGTAGATCACTCTAGTCTCTGGCCCTGCCTTCATATGACCACCTTCTCACGGTGTCCTGTCCCCTTGTTAATATCCGTCCCTCATAGTATGTTAAGAGCCACCCTCCTCAAGGTCACTTAATTGATCACATCTTCAAAGACTTATGTTTCCAAAAAGGGAATCAGTTGCAACCTCAAGATATTTTTTGGAGGGGGCCACACTTCAATCCATAAGGAGTTCTACTAGATTCTCCAGAGTTACCATCTGGTATATCTTGGCACTGCAACATGAACTACTACAAACCAACCTACAGGCAAAAACCAATCACTGTCATTGAGTTTATTACCATGCACAGCAACTAGAGATGGGGTTTCCAAGATTGTAAATCTTGATAGATGTGGGCAGCCTCATCTTTTGCCTTCAAAGTAACTGGTGGATTTGAACCAATGACCTTGTGGTTAGCAGCCACATGTTAAGCCCACAGCACCACCAGGGTTCTGTAGCATGAAATATGGATAATAACAATTTTAAAATCTCAAACCAAACTCACTGCCACTGAGTCGATTCTGACTCATAGTGACCTCATTGGACAGGGCAGAACTGCTCCTGTAGACTTTAGAGACTAGTTCTATGGAAGTAGAAAGCTCAGTCTTTGTCCTGCAGAGCCGCTGGTGGTTTCTAACCGCTGACTTTGCAATTAGCAGCTGTGTGAGTCCGGGCAGACTAGAGAAACAAATTCATAAACATGCATATGTGTATAAGAAAGAGGTTTATATACAAGAGCAATTGAACATTGAGAAAACATCCCAGCCCAGTCCAGTCCAATGTCATAAGTCCAGTATCAGCCCATATGTCCAATACCAATCTAAAAGTCCTCATTAAGCTCACAAAGTACAATGCAATGACGCCAGGACAATCACAGGTCAGTGGGTGCAGAGTCTTGTGTATCCAGTGGCGATAGAAGCATCTCAGCACTGGTAGGGGTCTCCCCATGGCTCCTCCGGTTTCCAGGGCTCAGGGTCTATCAGCATGCTGCCATGTGTCTCATCAGCTGCAATGTCTCCCAGGAAATGAGCAGAGAGAGAGTGTCTTTGCCTCCAAGAAGGAATTACCACATTTCCCAGAGTTCTCAGGAGAAGGCCATGCCCACACAGAAGTTTCATTGGCTATCTCCAGATTGACAGACTAGACTCCACTCCTACACTCTTAATCCTCAAATTGACACCAGATTAGGTGAAAGCCACAGCAGGCCAACACATAACCACTAGAAGACCAGAGCTCCATACATGAGGAGCATGTGTTCAACTCAACCAAAGCTTCTTAAATGCTGGATCCTGACCCAATACAGAGTCACATAATTGAATATGCAAGAGGATCTCAAGGACATGTGGCAATGGTTAGTTTCCAAATTCGCCATGCCCAAATATTAATTCAAAATCAAATGCGTAATGAATCCAAGGTTTTTCTGGCAGCGCTTGCCCATGTTGCAAATTTGTCAGGAGAAAAGGGGTCAGCGAGGAGAAAAAGGCTAAGAAGCCTTGAATACATTTATCTGAACCTGATATTTCACTGATGAAAAAGTCAGATTTTAAATATGCCCAGGTCCTTTGCCTGCCCCACAATGACCATTCTTGATTTGTGTTTCAATTTTAACTGTATCAAGAAATTCAATAGAAATTAATCCAACCATGGGTCAAAACAAATGTCATTAATAATCATCCAGACATGTTGTCCATTAACTGGCAACCTTCCCACATTTTCCAACTTGAGACCATCAATGGAAATCCAGCCCTCACCCCTGGGGTTCTTCTCATAAAGTCTGTCATAAAAAGATCCAAGTTCCTACCTGCATCAGACAACTCCAGAATGTTACTTTAAAAGATCGAGACTCAAATAAATGCCCTCAGGGGATATTCATGTTATTCATTCAACAAACATTTCACTTGAGTAGCAAATGCCTCTGGGCAACATCCTGGCTTTGTCACCTCGGGGGAATTGGATCAGCGGTTCGGTGTTTCTGTACCTACTCCATTATTATCCTCTCCTCTTCCCACCCACCTCCTCTGACCACACTGTTCCTGAGTCCATTCTGACTCACAGCATCCCGACACCTTGTTCCCCAAACTATCGATCTTTTCCGGAGCAAGTGGCCCTTGGAGCAGCTGGTGGATTTGTACCAAAGACCTTATGGTCAATAATCCAACTCTTACCTGATAGCATCACCAGGGCTCCTAGCCAGCTGACACAAGATGCTCCTACATGGGATTCAATGATTAGATATTTGGGAACAAGCAACTTGATGACAACAAATAAAGTAGTCATTTGTCAGGATACCTGCTAATATAGATATCAATCGCATGGAAAGTAAGTACTTAACAATTAAGTTACACCAGACACCCCTTCTTTCCACTGGGGAGTTATACAGTATGCCTTTTTGACAGAATAGAACTGCAGAGGATTGTGTACAGTAAGAGAGTACTAGGGGAGGCCTGAAAGGAGCCCAGTGGGCTAGGTGTTGGGTTGCTGCTAACTGCAGAGGGAAATGAACCTGTGTGCTCCCAAAAGGGTTTGTAGCCTCAAAAACGTACAGCTCATCTCTGTGAGTTACAGTTAATTCGAGGGTGGGCATTTGGGGGAAATATCACGTGATGGTCATAGCAACACAACTACATGGATCAACTCCGACATCTTTTCAGTGGTGGTGATGTGCTTTAAAGGTCCCTGAAGTTGTCACAACCTCCAACTGTGACCCTGAGAAGCTTCTGGTGGAATGTTGAGCAGCACTGAGGAGCTGGCATTCACCTGAGGGACAGAACCAGGATCTATAGAGCAACTCACAGGAATCTAGTAGGGGTCTCGTCCACCACAACGGGTGACATGAACAGCCAATACCATCTCAGATCGGCAGTTCTGATACTGCGACTTGCAAACTCTGGTACCAGTTGCTGTCCCATCCATTGCAGCTCAGAGTAGAACTGGGCTCCTGGGGATTTTAATGACTATGTGTTTTGTTTTGTTTTAATGAAACCAGCTTTCTTTGGAAGCGCCGCTGAATGGACTCACAGCCCCAACCTTCTGACTGATAGCCACTTTGCACCATCCAGGGACTCCTTTGAAGAACTCTAGAATCCCCCAAAATATTAAAAATGTGAACACAAGCTACCGTTAACTACAAACTTCCATTTAATACAAACTACCATTTACGAAGGATACCGTGTATGCCAGGCGCTGTACCAAGTATTTCCCATGTGATTATTATATTTCATTTCCATAATAACTTCATGGATATTTACTCTCGGTAAGCTCACCTTCTGGATCAAGAAATGAAACTTTAATTATATACCTTCCCCCCGGCTCCACAATCCAGATGAACATGACCCTGGGCCATGATAAGCATCACTGTTACATGGTGAACAGATTCCAGGATTGAGAACCGGGGTGACATCAGTGGCCTACTTGAAGATGCAGTATGCATTGCTGTGACAAGGTCTCGCCATCGTCCCATTGTCAGGAAAGCCTTTGCACTTGGTCTAACACAACATTTTCCAAGCTTACATCACCATGGGTGTCTTTCTTAATGGTGCCATTTGCAATAAACCAGGAGTCACCTGTCGTTGTATTTTTTTTTTGCAAAATACAACTTGGCTATAAATAATAACCAAAGGAATTGTGAACTCAGCGAGGTCAGCCAAGAGCAGAGCGCTAATGGCAACCACCTTTCACTACAGGTGCTCAGGCTGACATGGCACCAGTGCCCAATCTTCTATGCCAGGTTACATGATTATGGGGACAGTATTTGTGAGTCAAATAAATAAAAATTCTTTCACATTTATGAAACCCAACAGTAATGCCCTTGACTGGAACCCCAGGATCATCTCCAAGAGGTCAGTGTGCCAAAGGGGTATTGGCGTAAAGGCCCACGTCAGGGGTGGGGGTGGGGGGAGGACAGAGCTTTTTCCCAAGCCTCAGGTCACAGAACTGACTGCTCAGTCTATGTCTCCAATGCTGCTACACTTCCTTCCTTTCGAGGTCACTGACATTCCTAAAGGAAACCTCCGCTTGCAATAAAACAGCGAGGCCAGGGACACTTCGTCTTAGGACGGCTGGGGAGCAAGCACTGCTGCCATCGACATCTCCCTGTGGCCGGCTATCATGTGTGATTTATTGGCCACCTCACACAGGCTAACGTCTCCCCTGAGTGGAAGGACAGCCTCTTCCTCCAAGGAGCTCTGCCTGGTGGCAAGAAAGCAGCACAGAGACATCAACAACATACTATGAGGCGGGTGGGGGCATGGACGGCTCAGTTGTAGAATCTGTGCCTTCCACGTGGGTTCCCGGGTTTTGAGTCCCAGCCAACACACCCTGTGCATAGCCACCAAGTGTCACTGGTGGTCTGTGTGCTGCTATGATGCTGAGGGACTAGCATAACAATGGTCCGATCACAACCAATCGTGGGGATGACAAAAGACAGCCTTTGATTCTGCCATGCCTGAGGTCATCAGGAGTCTGGGCCAGCCTCCAGTCAGCTAACAACAGCCGTGTTATCGCTCGCACACCAGGGAGTTTCCGAAAGTTGATGGACAAACACCATGATCTGCTCATTCCATCTTTCCCACGAATTTTCTGCTCTCGTGGTCTAATTCTGTCTAGATAAGTCTTTTTTTTGGGGGGGGGGGGATATCACTGCCTTCAGGTGGTGGGAGTAGGAGGCCCAGTCTTTGCTCCTGTGGAGCTGGAATCGAACCTCCATCCCAGTGGGCCACAGTCCCGCGCACAACCACTACGCCACTGGGACTCAGCCTTCTCTCTAGATAGGAAAGAGTTTCCTAGTCTCATCTTCAAAACAAGTGCATTTATACTGAAGCATGCCTTCCTGAACCCTAAAGGAAACTGAAGGTTAGAGCGATCAAAGAAAAGCTTAGCAAAGGAGTCTGCGATTTGAAAGTCAGCCAATATGTCCGCGGTAGACCAAGTGCAGAAACCAGAAACAGGGAGGCCTTGCCATCAGGTTTTGATCCTGAGTGACCTTGGCAAAGCACTTAGCTCCTTTATCTCTTTTTCTGTGTCCCACATGGATGCAATGAAGATAAATTAATATAGAAAAAGTCTTCTGCAATTAGCAATGCAAAATAGAGATGGGGAGAGAAAGAGCTAATTTAAGATCCATTAGGACAATGACTGCAGAAAACAAATATGTCTGTAAATAAATAATCTTAATGGCTTTCTGCGGACTTTTATGAGATCAAAATTAAATTACAGAATCACTTCTCGGCTACATGGAGTTTGAGCGCCGATCATCTTTTATGGCTCGGCAAGTTCAAAGGGATCTTGGCAAGCCTTCTTCTCACCAAAAGTACGTGTCTGACCACCCCCACTTACATCCATTTATAGAGACCAATGCACGTGAAACTTAAAGGACAAAAGTCAACTAACAACCAGCTTAATTTCATATCTTGATCTCACGCATCACTTTACAGTGTTCACATTTTTCCTATTAACAGGCTATTGTAGAACACTTTTAGATGTACAGAAAAAAGGAGAAATTGTTTAGAGGCCATACCTGACCCCTCCTCCAAGCCACTACCCTCCTCTTATATTAATATCTTACACGGAAAAAGTGAAACCCACTGTCAATGTGGATTCAGAGAGACTCATATATTTGTTACACTTAATGAACCAATATGCTATTATTCAGTATGGATCACAGTCGATTCTGATTTCTTTAGTTTTTATCTTCAAATAATTTTTTCCCCCTATTTCAGGATCCACTACGACACTGTAAATCTTCATGGCTCTTTAAGATCTCCTGGGTCCAGACAACATCTCAGACCTCTCTTGCTTTTCATGCGCTCAGCGGATTTTGTAAGGAACCCCTCTATGGGAACCTGTATGGAATTCATATCATCATACCACGCCATCCCATAGCAGTATCACTTAGCTTCCACCAGATTTGCGACTACTGTGGTTGTCTGCCTGAGAGAGCATTTGTAGGCTCGGCCATGCAAACAATGACCTTTTATATTTCCAGTTACAATTTGTGTGAAATTCTTCTGTCTGAGAGATGTGTCTCTTCTCACTTATTTAATGGAATCCGTTCTCATTTCTAACAGTACAGGCTTGTAGATATTTGTTCCACACTCTATCAATCTAATAGAACTTAATCACTTCATGCTCAAGTCGCCCCAGCCTTGGCCATGGACTGCTTCCAGTAGGCTGCCATGTCCCTGAGGCACCGCCCCTCCCCAACCCCCACCCCTTGCTGATAGATCCTGCTTTTGTTTTGAATGTTCTCTTCCTTGGTGGTACAACTCAAGGCCCCAGGCTCATCAGGTGTAATTCTCCAAGGAGGTCTGGTTCATTTTTCTCTTGGAGAATGGTCTTAGAAACCAAGCTCTAGGTACTAGCAGTACTCACTGCTACTGGGGTATTTGTTAGTGGTGGGAGGTTGGTTTGTTTGAAGGTCTCCCTCGTGACAGAGCGAAGAAATAAATGTGGATACTAACTGGTGCACACACACATTTCTAGAAAGATTCCAGAAAATCATGCCATGCAAGTTCTAAATTCCCCACGACTCCCTGTGCTGGGTGCTCAATGAGAGCGTTTTCACCTACACCTCAGTGATAAAGGGTCCTTTCATTTGTTCTGACGTATCTGGCAGGAATGGGGGAGTCTCAGTCGCCTCACCTATACTTGGGGCTAGAAATGATACCAACCTGCCGAGACTTGCCTGAGGATTAGATTAGATCGTGATGCAAACGTTAAAGCGGGAAACAGGGAATGGTATCATGCTTCCTTTGGGCTTCTTTATGTGTTGTTTTGAAAGATAAAGCCAGCAGCACTGCCGTTACCTCGCATTCCCAGTCATGCTGCTCCTGCATTAGCCCACTGTCACTGAGTTGATTCCATCTTCTTTCCGCCATACATTTAATTTCTGAGGCTGCAAATCATTCATGCTGCAGATGGCCTCCTCTTTCTCCCAAAGAACAGCTAGTGGCTTTGAACCCCCGACCTTGTGATGAGCAGTCCCACACTTACCAGCCAGTGGCACCAGGAATCCTTACTCCCGCTGAAGACTCGAAGGAATGGACTTTCTAATGTAAACCACCACAGTCTGTCTCGGAGGGTGTTAGGTTAAGCACAGGTGTTACCATCGGTAAGATTGAACAACCAGACACAGGACTGCGACCTCTCCATCTCACCATACCATCAGAATGCCAATCACCCAACAGTGCACATGCCGTTGAGCGGAAGGGAAGGTTCCCATTGTATTGGGACAGTCTGCTGTACAGGACCTACCTCTTTAACATATTGAAAAGCAAGGATGTTACTTTGAGGTCTAAGTACCCCTGACGGAGGCCATGGCATTTTCAGTCACTAATGAGCATGTGAGAGTTGGATGTTGACTGAAGAAGGCCAAAGAAATATCAATACAGTTGACCTATGAAGTTGGTAAAGAATATTGCAAGCACCATGAACTGCCAAAAGGACAAATAACGTGTCTTTGAAGGAGAACAGCCAGAATGCTTTTTGGAAGCAAGGATGGCCAGACTTCCTGTCATGCGCTTCAGACAGACCGATCGGTCCCTGGAGAAAAATACCATGGCTGGTAAAGGGGCGGCGGGGCAGAGACAAAGAGGAAGGCCCTCGAGAAGATGGACTGACACAGGAGCTGCAACCAGGGGCTCAGGCCTGGGGATAATTGCAGGGATGGCCCAGGACTGGGCAGTGCTCCATTTTCTTGTACACAGGACAACAGCAGTCCAAAGTGATGCAGAGGCATCTAACCATAGTAGCAGTCAGGGATTCCCTCGGAAACAATCGGCAGGCCTGCAGCTGGCTCACTGGGACCATCTGAAGACTTGGAGAACCTGCCCACATAAATCAGAAACAAGACCGGAAATGTCCTCCTTTTTTTTTTTTACAAAAAGAAAGGTAGCTGTAACAAGTAATATGCCTGGGTTAGTCT
Source organism: Nesogale talazaci (assembly GCA_004026705.1). Taxonomy (NCBI): domain Eukaryota; kingdom Metazoa; phylum Chordata; class Mammalia; order Afrosoricida; family Tenrecidae; genus Nesogale; species Nesogale talazaci. The sequence goes on along the minus strand of PVJH01026211.1, from coordinate 3,108 downwards.
GGGTAGACTAGAGAAACAAATTCATAAACACACATAGGTATATAAGGAAGAGGCGTATATACATGAGGAATGGGACATTGAGAAAACATCTCAACCCAGTTCAGTCCAAGCCCACAAGTCTGATAGCAGCCCATATGTCTGATACCAGTCTATAAAGTCTTCTTCAGACTCACGAAGCACATGCAACGACGCCAGGACAATCACAGGCCAGTGGGTACACAGTCTTGTGGATCCAGTGGTGGTAGAAGCATCTCCGCGCTGGAAGGGGCCTCTCTGTGGCTTCTCTAGCATCTTAGCATTGGCAGGAGTCTCTATGTGCCTTTTCCAGCTTCAGAGGGCTGAGTCCATCAGGGTAAACCCATGTAGCTTCTCCTCCAGCATGTCTCACAGGGGGCCCGCCTTGTGTCTTTGCAGTAGAGCGGCCCCAAGGGACTGAGCCGTAAGTCTCACCTCCAAGGGAAAAGACAGCCAGATTTCTCAGAATTCTGGGAGAAAGCCATGCCCACACAGAGGTCTCATTGATTATCTCCAGATTGGCAGGGTAGACTCCACCTCTACACTCCCAATCCTGAAAGGGACACAAGATTACATGACTGCCACAATGCCTAACCCACATGAAGGATCCAAGGAGATTGGAGTTGCAGATTGTGCAGATCAGGTTTTCTGAAGGGAAGATACCAAGTTAATTTGGATGGGAAACCATTCCAAGTCCACTCTAACTCGGGGAGCCGCCACATCTGTGAGACAAAAAAGTATGCCCTAGAGAGTTTTCAATGGCGGATCTTTTTGGTAAATGGATTGCCTGGCCTTTCTTCTGAGGCATGCCTGGGTGGACTTGATTCTCCAGCCATGTGGCTAGCAACCAGGTACATTAATCATTCACACCAGCTGGCGACTCTATTTAGTCTCCAGAACAAAACATGTTGTGGTGCTTTTAAAGATCACGTACCATGGTATCCAAATTAGTGTTTTCTACACAAGGTTTCACAGGGTCAAAGGAAATGAAAGTGCCTTCTCCGTTCAGTGCCGCTCATGCACACCCCATCCTTTCTTATCCAACACGTCACATTTACAGCAATGGTAACTTCACCTACCCTCTGATGAGTGTGTGACTAATAACATGCGTCTGGCAATGACAGTTATTAAGGGGCAAGGCAGCTCTGATGGTGAAGGGTCTGTGTCGCCTTTGCTGGGCCAGGACTCTCAATGGCATGATGCCATCGAGCAGTCGTGCACTCATGCAGCCATCCACTATGGCGTGATCTGCTGGGAATCATCTTCCATTTTCCTATCAGGCCCCCAGATTCACCCAACGATCTAGTCTTTGGAACCTAGTGAGGCTAATACGTGAGGAGTGGGTGTCTACGGATGCACCATATGGTTCTAGCATTGTAACTCATGCCGTGTGACAGGTGAGTGGTTGAATTTCTGCATCCCAGTGAGCAAGCAGAAAGCGGGAAACCACCTCACACCGCCCAAGCAAGTCATGTAAAGTACGCAGGCTCCACAGAACCAGGGAACCCAGGACATCATGCCTTTACCGTATCTGTCTGCAGAGCTCAGCTCATCAGTCGGCATTGATAACACTGGGCATGGAAAGGTTTTCGGAGGAACCAGAGCACAGCTCAGAGAGGGCCTGTGGTGCTGAGATGGATACATCGGGCACAGAGCTTGTCCGCAATCAAAGGGACAAACCAAACCAAATCTGTGGCTATCAAGTTCACTCAGATTCATGGTGACCTCCATGTGTTACAGCATAGAATGGCCCCAAAGAGTTTTCCTAACTATAATCTTCATGGAATGTCAAGGCTTTCTTCTATTATGAACCTGGGTGGGTTCAAAACACCAGCTGTCAGGTTAGGAACCGAAGGCAAACCATTTGCTCCACCCAAGGAGCTTCCAAGTCAGGCAGCAGAGTCTAAATCGGAAAACCAGGAAAGCTAGATGCGCACTCAGGGCAGGCAGCCCACAGCTGTGTACTTGGACATGGCTAAGAATCTCAAGTGAGGGCTGTGTGCCGGTGCTCCAGGCTGCACCTGCTCCATGTGCTCACACCCTTCTCTCCTTACAAGGAGAACCTCACAGGCGGCCCATGGTCTGCCACATACAATCCAAAGTCCTACCTGTGTGTCCAGGCCTACATCAGCCACACAGATCTTCTCTCCAAGGTCGCAGCATGGAAACACGCTATTCCTATCTCTGCAATCTCCTTCCCCTTTACACCCCAGTTTCCTTCACAAGTCCAAAATGACCTTTTAGGTCCTGTGTCCTTGGAGATGTCTTCTGTCCTGGTAATCTCTTCTTCCAGCCCTTCCTTGTTCTCTAGCTCAGCACCCGTCTTCTCTATCACACCCAGCACAATTATAAAAACAACTATGTGTGCTTGTCTCCTTGTGCTGTCTGGTCCAATTGCTAGAACTTGAGACCCACGAGAGCAGGAAACATCCAGGCATGTCTGTCACTGCGTACCTGGCACCTGGCTCATTGGAGGGGCCTGGGACAAAGCAGCTGAGTGAAGGAAGAAGTGCATCCTGCTATGCTCACTCAACTTCCAGGTAGACAGCCACCCTGACGCAAAGCTGCACATCTGCTGGAGATTGTGGTACAGCAATAGATTTGGTGCTCAAAGGCGACACCAGGCAGTCTGTCTGTCTGTCCGTCTCTCTCTCTCTCTCTCTCTCCCTCTCTCCTTTTACCAACGCAGTCACTCAAAGAGAAACCAGACCATTATCTGGGTTGTACAATCAAGCATGGGACCCTGGGTTCACGCCTCCATTCGTGGTACAACTAAGCTCTTGCACAGCCAAGCTTTGCATTTCTGACACACCATGCTCCACACGAGCTACCACGGCCAGATGAAGTTCACGGCAAGCTGCTCTCGTGGTTTGGCAGCAGGCGAGGAACACATCATCTTGGTCATGGTCCGTTCATTTCACACATGTAGGGGAAGGGCCTGAGGATCCACTTATTTGGCCCAGAGACTAGTTAACCAGGGAGGCACCCATGGAGAATGGCAAGTGGAGCTTTCCAAACAGAAGGAAAGTTCTTCGGTCCAATTATTCTGCTTCCATCACTGCCCCTTTGCCAAGAGTGGTAGAACTTGGAGAC
>PVJH01026210.1:0-30351 GCA_004026705.1 Nesogale talazaci | reverse complement strand
AGGCAGAGCGCTCACAGCTGTGTGGCCCAGGAAGGAGTTCGCTGTATGCGTGTGTGTCACCCAAGGGAAGGACCAGCCACAGCCGGGGTGGGGGGCGTGGATATGGGTAGCACCCATGGCACTGTCTCTAGTTGGGGAGGTTAGTATTTGGGGGTCAGGGGGTCGTGAGTGCAGTGGTCCAATTCCTGCTTTCCCTGAGGGAAAACGTTGCCTCTCGGACAAATGGTCACAGAGGTTTACATGTTGCTCTGCTGCTGGGCGGGTTTCAGCTGCGCTCCCAGACGAGGACGGACTAGGAAGACAGGCGTGGTGGTCTACTTTAGAATAGATGTCAGCCAGGTATCATTCTAGGGATTTCAATGGCACCTCGCACAATCTATAGTGGGGGTGGCATTGGACAGGGCAACACTTGGCTTTATTGCACATGGAGCAGCCATGAGCCAGGCTACTATTTGGGCTGCACTTCAGATTGCTAACTGGAAGGTCAGTAGTACAAAACGACTTGCCTCTCACAGAAGAAAGATGAAGTTTCCTGCTCCCATAAAGATGGACAGCCTCAGAAACCCACAGGGGCAGTCCCACCCTGCCCCTTAGGTAAAGTGACCAGATTTTAACATTGGTAAAGCGGGACACCATTGACCGAGTCGGGGAGTGAGGGGGGTAGAGGAGGTATATTCCCTTTCCCTTCCCGTTCTTCTGCCGTTCCCTAGCTTGTCGTGCATTCTTTCCCCAAATCAGGACTTTTTAAAAACACCGTGGGACATGGGAAAATTTGTTTAAACTCGGGACTGTCCCTCCATAAGTGGGGCATCTGGTCACTTTACCTTAGGGTCCCTGGGAGTCAGCATCAACTCCATGGCAGTGCGTCTGGAGTCTTTGAAGCAATAACCAGGGCGCCCTGGCAGGCCCGAGTTGAAGGCGTTTTGATGGCCAGTCCACTTGCTTTCCTGATCGCCGGGATGCCCCCACGCCATCCCAGGAGCTGCCAGATGCCCCTTGTGAACTCCAGGACGCTTTCCTCGGGTCTTAGTCGTGAAAATTTACAGCCAGATTGCGTGTGCCCTGGAAGGTCCCTCACCTGTAAGTTATTCCACCGGTAATTAGATTTCTTCCTATGGTGGGAAGGCAGCCAGTGTAAATCCAGAGGAACCTGGAACCAGATGATATAAAGGTCACCCGAGCCTCCGCGCTGCCTAAAATGCATCTTCCAGGAAAGTGATTTCTCGGGGTACGTAAGTCACCGCGGTCCCTGGGCTGCAATAGCTCAACCTCTGACCATCCCGTACTGCTGTGTTCAAGTGATGTAGTGCTCACGGCTCCCTCGGCGGCCTGCCCTCCATCCCCTCCCTGCCCTCGGAGTAGAGGGCACAGCTCACCGACGCCTGCCGCCGCTGCAAAGAACACACCAGCCCCCTTCCCAGCCCTGTGCTCGCAGTGAACTGGACTCAAGTCCAGAGAGTTATTTGGCCGTAGGGACACCTCGAGCCACGGGACCAAGGGCTGTCCATTTGTAAGACATGATCATGCATCAGATGGTAACCTCCTGCCCTCGGAGGCACGGTGGCACAAGATTTAATCACTTGTCAGTTAAGCCGAAAGTGGGTGGTTCAAAGCCACCCACGGATGCTTTAGGAGGACGACGTGATGCTCTGCTCCCAAAAGATGGCAGCCGGGAAAGCCTGATGGGGCAGCCTCCCTGCTACACGGGTCCTCGACACCAGCACCTCTCAGTCTGCACAGCAACATCCCCCCCCCCCCCAAGGCTCTGTCTGTGGCCTGGGAGAAGAAAGGGGCCCACGAAGCCACCTACGCAGACGGGGACGGCCTTTCTAAGTTTCGCACCAAACCCGGAAGCCACAAAGGAAATGTCTCATAAATGAGACCACCTAAAAATTCAAATAAACCCAAACCACCATGAAAGGTGCCACATGTCCATGCTGACACAGGGATGGCAGCCGCAGAGAAATGCAGGTGCACTTGCTGTCATTCCAGCAGGAAGCAGGTGGAGACTCATGTTCCTGAAAATGCTCCCCAACCTGTCCAAGATGACGAAAACTCAAGACAAATGGACAGTTCTCTCTCTCTCTCTCTCTCTCTCTCTCTCTCTCTCTCTCTCTCTCTCCATACACATGGCTACAGAGACCATTAAAAAAAAAAAAGAAAAGATATTCATCTTCATGGAGCCCGTTGGTATAGTGGTTTTGTGCTAGGCTGATAACAGGAAGGTCGGCAGTTCGAAATCACCAGCTGCTCTGTGGGAGAAAGCTGGGGTTTTCTACTCTCACGGTGTTTGTCTCAGAAACGCAAAAGGGCAGGCATACCCTGTCCTCAAGGGTCCCTATGATTCAGTATGGACTTGGCGTCAGTGAGTTTGGTTTTTCTTTTTTTTTTGGGGGGGGGAGGGGACATCACTGCTCTCCGGTGGTGGGAGTAGGAGGCCCAGTCTTTGCTCCTGTGAGCGGGAATTGAACCTCCATCCCAGTGGGCCACAGTCCTGCACACAACCACTACGTCACCGGGGCTCAGCCGAGTTTAGTTTTTCATTCATCTTCATTAGTAGTGGAAATGTGGAAATAAAAAGAATAATGAATTTACATGGTCTCAATTTCACCTTTGCAGCAAAATAGAATCAGGGAGGGTGTGGAAGTTGGAGCACTCACATGGCTATGCCAGTGGCTGGAGTAGCATTCCCATATGATTTTGCAGATTACTATGGCTAGAGATGTACAAACCCCAGATGTGCTTATTGCCTGACCCAGAGAATTCTTGTCTAGGAATTTTTCCACCCCCAAACCACAACACGCTTCTGTAAAGTTAGATGTAGAAGATACATATTGCATGCTGCACTCATTGCAGGCCTGTTTATAAAAGGAAACACTTAAATTATAAACAAATTTTCCATCACTCAAACCAAACTTGGTATCATTGAATCAATTCCCATTCCCAGTGACTCAGAGTAGCGCTGCTTTGAGTTTCTGAAACTGTAAATCTTTACGGAAACAGGCTACCTCCCATTTCCCCTGCAGAGTGGCTGGTGGGTTTGAACTGCATTAACCACTGCACTCCCAAGGCTCTTTATTTCCACCATGGTGCTTAAAAGAGTACGCGGTGTGTCTGTGTCGTAAGAGCAAAGATTCTTTGGCCGCTTGTCATGTGTGAGTGCCTTAGGTGCTTGACTCCACAGAAGTCCCTCAGCGGCTCGCGCAAGTAGGCAGGGGTGCCTTCATCCATGTGCTGCAGAGAAAGCACAGAAAGGGTGTCAGCCAGCACAGGGCCACACAGCTGGAAAATGCCAGAGCTGCTATTTCAACCAGGACTTGACCAGGAAGGTGAGTTCCACTCCCACCCCACCCCCGAAAAAAAATGTTATTAAGTGATTGATTACAACAGGATAAAAGTTAACTGGAGAATGACGTCCCATAACTGTATCCAAGTGAAAGGGAACATGGTTCTGTACATAGTGGAGTCTTTAGGGTGGCACACATGCTTCACAGACCCAGGTCGTTAACCCAAAGGGTGGAGCTTAGAGTTCACCCAGAGATGAAATGTGGAAATAAAAAGAATAATGAATTTACATGGTCTCAATTTCACCTTTGCAGCAAAATAGAATCAGGGAGGGTGTGGAAGTTGGAACACTCACGTGGCGATGCCAGTGGCTGGAGGTCAGCCTGGAGGTCAGCTTTCGCAAGGTCAGGGCCATTGAGAACTCTACAGGGATGCATGTGGGATCATCACGAGTTGGAATCCATTCAACGGCAGCATAAAAAATTGTCTGCATTCAACCCAAACCCAGCCGAGTGGCTTCAGTGAGTACGTCGATGCTGTGCTTCACGAGCCGGTAGATGGCTGCCCCGACACTCAGTCTTCCCCGCAACAGGCACCTCATGGCCCATCTGGTGGGTTTGAGCCGCCAACCTTGCAGTTGGTAGCCTGATGCTGATATGCCTATATATGTAAACGTATATTTATATTAGACATTACCAGGCATTAAGGAACGCTGGTGGCTCTTCGGGTTAGGCATCGCAGGACTAAGCCAATCTCACAAACGTCTTTGTCTTTGAGCCCCTTGCTGCAGCCATGGTATTAATTCACCTTGTGGAGGGCCTGCCTCCTTTTCAAGGCCCTTTACCATATAGATCCCCATATGTGGGTGGAGCGAGTGAGGACATCACCATCAGTATTGAAAAGACCCGATGAAGGCAGCGGATTTGGTGGAGGTGGCAGCAGGGGCAGAGCGAGTGTGTGTGTGTGTCTATGTCTTTATTTTCTTTCCCCAAAGTGATGGGCTTAGAAAAATAAAACCAGCCGCTCAGTTCCCATCTGTTTGTATTTTTATTTATCTATTTTATTACCAGTGCCCACTTGACTTGAAAGAAATAAAAATGACTCCGTCCAATGACAAAAAAAGACCCTTGAGAATATATCCTTGAGGAATCCTGTCCATAGGTTTACACCAGAAACCAAGATCGCAGCATAGAAACAGGACTTTCCTTCCCTGCTATTTAGAAACAAATAAGTGATCTGGGGGGGAGGGGGGCATGCCCTCTGGTGGTGGTGGGAGCTACCCAGCACTTGCTGCTGCTAGATTTGAAGCGCCAAGCCAGTGGGCCACAGTCCTGCACTCAACCACTATGCCACCGGGGCTCAGCCCCACAAATAAGTGATTTTGAATAAAGACTTTAAAAGAACAATTTTGTCATTGCGGGAAAACGGGACCCAGAGAGCTGCTAGGAGAGCTGGTTCAATCTGTTTCGGGAAGCTCTGTTTAGCATGTATTTCTTTCTCTCCTGTCCCGTTTCCAGGTCTGCCTCCTCCAGAGGGCAAACTTCCTTAGGGCTGGCTAGTCCCTCTGTGGCTACAAGACCCGGGGACACCAGATAATGTCACAGGGTGCTGGACGTGGTCAGAGATCTTGGTTTACTCCTTAAGTGGCCAGAGTCTCAGGGTCACCGGACTGTCACTGAACTCACTCAGGAGTGTCCTCTGGGGACGACAGGCAGGAAGAGTTCTGTGAACTGTCCCATGCGAGCTACACGTGGTGAGGGCCCGTCAGCCAGAGCAGAGCCCAGCTGGCCAGGACGTGAGGGGCAGAGCTGTGGAGGTGCGAGGACGCTGAGGCGAGGGCCTCGGGCAGGTCTAGACAGCCGCTTCCCAGCCAGGGCCAATGCTACTCCTCAGAGGGCCGCTGGTGAAGATTGGAGTGTGGGGTGCTGCGGCCAGGTGGTGGGGAGCAGTCAGGGAGACTGCTGAGGACCCACAGTGCACAGGGTGGCTCCGCAACCCAGAGTGGTTGTGGCCCGTTTCTGCCGAGTCCATTCTGACTCCGAGGAAATTCACGTGTACAGAGCAGACCTGCCTTGTGGATTTCCAGTCCTTTCTTCTGAGGGGTCCTGGGCTTGTTCACACCCCAACCTTTCTGCTCACAGTGGCGTTTGAATGGTCTGTCCCACCGAGGATGCCAACATAGACAATCTGGTCTCAAGTCTCAAGTGTCTGGCTGGCTTTGCAGCAAGAAGGGTGGGACACACATCTGGAAGACCCTCCCCAGATGCGCTCATCACCCAGAGAAGTAGATTCCCTCAAGGCCAGGGAGGGGCCAGCCCTCTCTCCTGGAACCATTCTTACCAGTCACACGGACGCAGTACCTGACGGGTGACAAAGTGCTTCCTCCTGTGCTGGGGTGCAGTGTGTCCAGGGCCGGCTGCCCAGCCTGTCCTCAGATTGTTGGGGTCAGGGGAAGGGTGCGCCGTGGGGAGGGGAAGGTGACATCTGCTTCTCATTCCCTGGTGAAATGAGTTCCCGGCCATAAAACTCCAAGCTCCCCTCTTTGATCACCACTCTGACAGTCCCAACTCGACACGTCATGCCAGACCCAGCAGAAGATGCTCCGCTTATTGAAAACCTCCCCCAGCAGAGGCCAAGGAGAGCATCTCCCCCTCCCCCCACCCCTCACCCGCATCACGGTGAGCTGTGGCCGGCAAAGCAATTCTTGGAATCTGCTGCATGCAGGGTGGGGTTGGTATACAGGCTTGGGAGGGGGATGAGGGTGAAGAGACAGAGAGGACTCCATGTGTCAAGCGCTGTCCGTGAGGACGGCTCTAAGGATGGCTACAGAATCTGAGAAGCCTTTATATGACACAGATCCCAAAGTGGATGTGGGCGTTCCTTGCCATCCGAGGCTCTGCTGTCTGGTCTGACATTTCTGAAGGCCCTGTTCCCAGCTCCCTAACCATCTCCCCCAGGGTTCAGGACGCTCTGACATACACCACATTAAGATGACAAGTCGAACACTCTCCAGGGACTCAGGCTGTGTTCCTTTGAAATCGTCTTTGAATTGAGAGAACAAAAGGAAGCCCTGAGGCACACGATCCATCCGGGCTGGGGGAGGGGGAGGTGCTAAGGCTTCCCAAGGCAGGTCTTGTAGGCAATCCTGGCCAGCCTTGTGTGCAGTGACCTGATGATGGGAGAGAGTGCTAGGCATCACAGTCCTGGCCACTTTTCTCACCCAGGCAGCATTCCATTTTCTTAAACGTGCTGCATGATACATTCCCCTGATACTCCTGTGTCCTTCAGGAGAATAGCTCAACGACCTCGCCCCGCCCCCTCACCTCAGCCAGGAATCCTCCAAATTGGTGGCCATTATCTTCTGAGCAGACCTCTCTGCCTTAAAGTGCACTGTGTCTGTAGAGCACCCCTCCTTTCCCGGAAGCCACTGTTCCCTTAGGATCTTTTCTTGAAGGCACCAAATGAAACTCAGGCAAGAGCACAGCTAAGAAATGTGTGTGCAGCCACCCCCTGAGCCTGGAGATGGTGTCAGCGTGTTGGCTGGGCATAGACTCATGCCCATATCCACCAGAGCCCTGGGCGTGGCGCTGTTTGACATGCCCTCCCCATGTTCTAGCTCTTCTTTCTCATCACTTCTTGAGCAGGTCTTGTCGTCAGCCTTCTATTTTGGAGTTGAGCGGAGTCCCTGGGTGGTGTCAATGGTTACCTCGCTGGACTGTTCATCCAAGGTTCGAGGTTGGAGTCCAGGCAGAGGCACGTCAGAAGAAAGGTCTGGGGAGCGACTTCTGGAAAACTAGCCATTGGAAACCCTCTGAGACCCAGGTCTCCTCTGACACACCGCCATGCCTCAGCACCAACTCCACGGCACCTGGCTGGCTTCTTAGAGGAGGAAGCCAAGGGCAGAGAAGGTCACTCGTCCCAATGTATGCAACTAGTCAGTTGGGCTACGGGAGGACGGGGATCTTTCTGGGCTCACGAAGGCTGCAGGGGCAGTTCTGCTCTAGACTGTAGGTCTCTGCGAGTCAGAATTGGCTTGACTGCCATAGGAGTGGGCTTGGAGTGGGTATGTTAGGAGACTGGAAGCTGTGCCCAGGCTTGCCGTCATCCACATGAGGATCTTTGCGAGCTGACTGAGCTCCTGAAAAGGCTGTGTCAGGATTTCCGGAGTATCGTGTGAGCTGGAAGAGGACCGTCCAGTGGGAGACCCCTGGGCCTGGGAGGGACAAGTCCTAGGTGAATGGGTACTGTTCCCACACCTGTAAGTAGAGCTGTTTCTGGTTGGGATGAAAGCATGAGGCAAAGGGGGCCACCCAGCAGAACACCAGTTCTCTGGGGACTGGAGCAGGAGGAGGGGGAGGTGGGGGAAAGAAAGGTGGAGCAGTGGTCTTTGGTAAGGGTCTTCAGAAGCGGCTGTGGGACCAGAGCAGGAGTGGAGATAACATGGAGGATCTGAGAGTTGCCCTCACATGGTGCATTCGACCAGGTGGGCTCGAGAAACAGATCCAGAAGATTCATATGTGTATGAGAAAGTGTTTTAGATTAAAAAGTAATTGAATATTAAGCAAATGTCCCAGCCCAGTTCAGATCAAGTCCATAAGTCCAATGTTAGCCCACATGCCTGATACCAGTCTATAAATTCCTCTTCAACGCCTGCAAATCATGCAGTGACACCAAATGCAGGAAGACCACAGGCCAGTGGGTGGAGAGCCTAGTGGATCCAGTGGTAGCGGAAGCATCTTAGCGTTGGTGTGGGTCTCCACATGGTTCCTCCAGCTCCAGGGCTCTAGCGTAGCCCCACATGTCTTGTCAGCAGGAAGACGTAGCAGAGAGCGTGTCTGCATCTGACCTCCAGTGAGCTACTTATCTCCATGGCTACTTATCTCAGTGAGCTACTTATCTGACTGCCGTGTGAGACTCCACCCCTTTGCAAGTTCACAGGAGATTCTGCAACTGCCAGACAAGGGCAGCCTGTGACTGAAGAAATAAGATGTTCCCTGTTAAATAGCATGTGGGCTCTGGGGGGATTTTGTCTTCTGTTAATGAATAAACAGAATGTGGTTTACATGACTCTGCTGTGTCATCAGAATCAGAATAAGGTGCAGATTGCCTGCTAGAGACATGAACTGGGCTTCCAGCCCGGTGGTCAGGGGTGCGTGACCCAACAATCTAGGCTCTGGATCAGCTCACTTACTAAGCTGTTCCCAACACAGGTAAGCCTGCACTTACCTTTCTTACTGGGGCCTCCAACCCTAGCAGGGATTTTAAACGTGAACGTGGGCTGAGGCGAGAAATAGAGGCCAGCCAGGCCTCAAGGGAGAATCGTTGATGTGGTAAAAAAAAAAAATGTGCAATCATTATTAAAAAGTAAGCACAAAGAAGTCAGTGATGACCGGGCACATTCGGTAATCTCACACTGCCAATGTCCCTGTGGCCCTGTCCCTTAGACCTGGCACCCGAGGGGGGTGTTCATCGCCGAGGAAGCCAGCACCGGGGGAGCCCTGAGACTGGGACTCTAACGGCACACGTTTCACCAGCCTGTCTTCTCAGGAGCATTCTGGCTGTACTCCCAAGCTGGATCCCCCCGCCCCCTTCATCTGGCAGCCCATGGGAAATATTCTCCGCCGATACCAGAACTCAAAGGTATTGATTATTCTTTGATCTTCCTTACGCACTGTCCAATCTTCACTGCATATGAGGACGCCGAAAAGGCTGTGGCAGGGGTCAGTCACCCCTTAGTTCTTAAAGAGGCATCTTTGCTTTTGAACACTTTAATAAGGTCTTTCGCAGCAAAACATCGCAACATCTATGAAACGTTATTTGATTTCCTGCCTGCTGCTGCTATGAGGTTTTATCACGGGTCCAAGTCATGTGAATAATAGCAGCTGAACTTTATTGGCTGATTGATAATCATAGGTCAGACATTGTGTTCGTCTTTCTTTTAGGACAAAACTGCTTCAGACCATCTCTGAGACCGTTCATCTTTAAGCAAGCACACCACCTCATCCTTTCCCCATAGAGAGGCTGGTGGGGTTGAACTTCCGACTCTGTCGCTAGTAGCCCAGTCCTTAACGCACTGTGCCACCCAGGTGCCTTTCAGATGGATGGACTTATCTAGTCCTCCCAAGAACTCTGTGAGTAGCCACAGCTATTATTCCCATTGGAGCGGGTGTATTTGGCAGCAAGTGGTACCCGCTAGCAGTGAAGCCAGATCCAAACCTTCTTACTCCAGAGTCAGATCCAGAGCTGCCCCCCTGAGGGTGTCCAGGAGGCAGCCATGCAGACAACAGCCCAGACTGAGTGTCCACTCAGCTTTCAGATGAGTTGTGCCCGGCTGGTGGGCTACTGACATAGGATGCTGTAGAGATTGCACTGGGGTTTCCCAGCAATGGCTGCTCCTTTTCCCTGGATTACAGGGTGTTCCCTGGGATCTTGCATTTGCTTACATTTGACTTTTCGGTTATCTTCCTAAAATTCACCGCCACGTTCACAATCGGTCCTCCCAGCCGGACTCATTCTTTCCTCTGCTTCCTTCCCTTGCAGTGAAGTCTGAGTGACCTGCTGAGCACACTGGATGACAGCAGAATCCCTACCTGGCTTTGAAGAAGAAAGGTGGCCGATAGCTCAAAAGGCTTCCAGGGGCATCAAACAGCTGGGCATGCCCACCTGGGTGCCAGCGACTCCTGGAGAATAATAAGTTGAAGAAGAACTAGGGTCGAGAGTTGGGGGTGCTCTTTTGGCACACTTGAAAGTTGCAGGTTCGGCTTCTGCTGTGGCAGCTGATGTGTCTCCATGTAACTGCTCAGTTCCTGATAGCTGAGCCCCAGCACTCTGTCACCGTAGCAACCCCCTTATGGTCCCTGCAGTTAGCTGAAGGAGGGCTATGCCTGAAAGCCAGGAGCTGGAGGAGTGATGTGGCAGCTTAGCAAGGCCTTTGGGAAAGGGCTGAATGGAACAATGTGTGTGTGTAAGTGACAGAAGGAGGGTGGTTCCTGGTGGAACAGAGTGAGCTCCAGCCTGAGAGGTCAATCTATATTCAGGGCCTAAATCCACGGGCCTCCAGGAGTCTGATTGGGAACAGGGAGGATTGGCCGTGGCTCAGCTGGGAGAAGACAGATGAGGGAACAGGAAACTATGCCCACGAAGAAGTAGAGCATGGTTGGTATACAGAATCAGGCATCTTACTTTGATTTTAAGGTTTGTTTAAAAAAAAAAATAGTCCTGACCCCACAGAAACCTGCCACCTGTCTTCATCACTCAGAATTGCTCCAATTTCTTTTGCTGCTTGAAGCTGAAGCACACAAACAATAAAGACTGAAACCAAATTCACAGCCATTGAGTCAACTGTGAATCAGGCCAATGCTGCAGAACCAAGGAGAGCTGCCCAGTGCGTTTCTGAGATTTCAAATCTGGATGGGAGTAGAAGGTCTCATCTTTCTCCCAAGGAGTCCCTGGTGGTTTTGAACTGCTGACTCGATCATTAGAAGATCAACAAGTAAATCTTTATACCCTCAGAGTTCCTTGCATGAAGCCAGACTCACTTAAAGTTCAACAGATGCCCTGGCTGCAGGCTGGTGGAGGCCAGAGACCTCTGTGAGAAAGGGTTAACAGTTCATCTAAAGGAGAGGAACCAGTCGGTCAATCACACTTGGGGCATCCAATGGTTGAGCCTGCTCTGTCCTTTTCTCTTTGTAAGTCTCCTTTCATCTGATCTGCTTTGAGCTATTTGTTTTTGTTTTTAATCAGAATGTACACACTGTAGAATGGTTCACAATACACTTTATGCTTCAACTTCTTTGTATTTGGACTATTTTCAGGGTATTCTCATTCATGTGTGCACACTCTATTATAGCAGAAAAGCTTGTATGGAAGGCTATTAAGTGGCTCATAGAAATGCCATGAAGAGAGACATCTAGACCTTCAAAAGGGACAGGAACAAAGGACAGAACGACAGGCAAAATCAGACTCTAGAACCAGGTCAGACCCTTGGACATCCCCACTGATACTGCTGCTGCACAGCTGCTGGACCCTGGGTACTGCTGACACCAGAAGTTGGGGAGCTATTCAAACACCTGGCACACCTCTGCTGAGAGTGTTGGAGGTGACCTGTGCCCAGCTGGGTGGGTGGAATAGCTACATATAACCTCATTGTTGGGAATAAAAGAGACAATTATAGTCAGCCCTTGTGCTAATTGGACACAAACTATTGACAAGGGATTTCAAAAGTCATCTTAGCCTATAAACCCAGCAATCCATTGTTTACATTTTAGAGGCTCTCTAACCCCGAGTGCCATGCATGGATTATTGGGAGGTCTCCTTTCTCTGGTCCTAGACGTACAGTGGGGAACAGTGTGAAAAAGGGGGACTCCAGAGCACTTCATTGTGTTCACCCTGAACCTCTCTGTAGATCAGAAGGCAGCTGTTTGAACAGAACATGGGGATGCTGCCTGGTTTGTGCACATTGAGCAAATAATCAAGAAGCTGGATGAGATGAGACGAAGCAGGACCCAGCATCAGCGCGGGAGGAAGGCTGGTGATACGCACATGACGGATTTGACTAGCTAACGGGGCGTGAAGAGAACTTGAAGCACTTACTAATGAAGACCAAAGACTTTAGTATGGATTACTGGTCAGCATAAGGGAAGCAAGACCCCTTACAAATGGGTCGACAAATGCAGAGAATGGTGCTGGACTGGCAGTGTTTCATTTCGCTGTACACAGGGTCACTATGAGCCCGAATGACCCCACGACCATAACATGAGAGGCCGAGAGTCTGGGAAGATGTGGATTTACTGGAGAAAGAAGTGCAAGGCCTCAGGATCATGTGAACAACAGAGCTCCTGGAATCTTCCAGGGGCACATCTGTGCTTGTGTGCTTGCTCTGCTCATAGTGAGGTTGTTGTCTTAAGATGACCACCTGCAGCGCCAACTCCATAGTCCTCAAAGGTGAGGAGCCATGAAGGGGAGTGGGCAGTGCTGAGAATCTCCCCATTGCCATTGCATCTCCATAGCATTTCAATGTCTGAATCTCCAGAAGCAGATCAACAGTTGCTTTTTTTCTGGAGTTTCTGGGGAGTCTTGAGTTTACTCCCCTATAGTGAAGCATCCAAGCATCCGCAGTCAGCGACTTCATATCAAGCACAGGAAGAGCCAATTCTCTTCCTGGAAACAGGTTGCTGTGTCACTCTTGTGACCAGCCGCAACCTGCTTGGGGAGAGGAAACTTCTAGAAACTTGGGGAAGTGAGTGTTTAGAAGAAAGTCCTGCATGCTTACTCTCCACACCTCAAAAGAGATGGACTCTGGGGACACCCTCTACAAATTCCAACTCTTGAACACAAATGGAGTGATAGCCACAGGTTTAGAAGTTAGGGTATACAGCGCCTATTCGTGAGAACACAAAACAATCCATAGCGACTCATTTGCACAGAACAAAGCACAACCCATGAGGGTCCTTCTCTCTCTTCCCTTCTGGAAAACGACCTGACTTTGTGTTTGCATTTCATGGCGACCGCCGAGCTCTGTCAGTCTCGTGTCATCTCCTGGTATTCCTGTTCTTGTCTCTTTTGCTTTTGCCTCTCTTCTGCCAGGCCAGCTTATTTCTATTTCTCTATACCAGGTTGGCCAGCCCCAGCCTCTGTCTGTCTCCTCTCTGTTTGTCCCTCTCTCTGCCTTGACCTGTTTCTCTCTCCATCTGTCGCTTCGTTCTCTCTCCCTGGCCTTCACTGAGCCAAGTGGCTCACACTCACTCGAAACAGACCCCAGAGAAAAACAGTGCTTAACAAGTGCCTTATTTTGGCTCCCTGCCTGGCTTTCCTCCAGCCCAGTTTCCAGCACCCCCTGCAGAGTGGGATTTCTGGACACCTGCTGGGGCACGCTGGCTGGGGTCTGGAGCCCTGGGGCCCCGGCCTCAGCGCCCCCATCTCTCCTGTCTTAGAGAAATCCTGTTGCTGTGTCTTACAAATTGGGATCGCTCCCTGCATGTGGGCGTTGGTGACAGCCACCAGATGGCAGGGACTGGTTTTTATGGTAACTCATTAACCTCTTGCCATCCCACAATTAAGAAAGCATTTAATTGCTTTTTCTCCAGCCATCTTATGAGTGATTTGGGCAGCTCGTATTCGTCACAGGAGCCAATTTACAGCGAGAGTGAGCGAGAGGGAACAGCTGGGTATAGAGAGCTCAGATGCAGTGAGCACCTAGCGTGGCCCTGAAGGGTCCCCGGAGCCTTGGCACCTTCCCAACCACAGCTCATTTACTTCTCAGGTGACAGGATCCTACAGACAAGCTCTGAGTGGGCCTTATAGCTCGTCTAGGCTCTCTCGTACTCAACTGTGGAGAAATTGTACCGAGATAGATCAAAAGTCTGGCCTACCGTCACACAGCGAGTCAGGGGTAGAACCCGGCTGCAGCCTGAGTCTGGCGCTTTCCATCTGGTGTGCTGGAGGCCACGTCCCTGCCCTGTTCGTGTCCTAGGGGACACTGTACTTGGGGAATGTCTGGAGCACTGCTCCTGCATCTGAACCGTCTCTGGGATATGCTGCTAGGAAGCGGTTAACTCATACCAGGAGGGACATCAGTGCCTCTATGGGTTGATTAGCCAGCTTGAGAGTCAGGGACTTCCGTGACAACCAGCTAGCGCCTGTGGGTGCTCAGCTTCCTGATTCACCGTGGAATCCAGGGGTGGGACCGGGGGGGGGGTGTCAATGAACCCACCATCCATGACCATGAAAGCTCCATCGCCCTGCTGCGTTCCAACCAGCACTTCTTCGTGTGATAGTCAGGTAGAGTGTCAACTTGGCTGGGCCAGGTGTGTCAGTCTGGGTAGACTAGAGGAACAAATTTCATTGACAAGCATATAGATATAAGGAAAAGGTTTATATACAAAAGGAATGGAACACTGAGAAAGCATCCCAGCCCAGTCCAGTTCAAACTCATGAGTCCGATATTAGCCCATATGCCCGATATCAGTCTATAATGTCTCCTTCTGACTCACGAAGTCACAGGTCAGTGGGTACAGAATCTCGGTGCTGGCAGGGGTCTCCCCATGGCTCCTTGCTTCCAGGGCTCAGGGTACATCAACAGCATCCAGTAGTGGCAGAAGCAACTCATCGCTGGTAGGGGTCTCCACGTGGCCTCTCCAGTTTTAGAAGTCTGGCTCCATCAGGGCAAAGCTTTGTGGCTTCTCCTCCGGCTTCTTCAGCTTCTTGCATGCTGCCATTTTGTCTTGTCCATGATTCATCATCTCTCAGACTAATTCCCAACCACTGGGGAAGATAGCGTCTCATCTTCATGAGGGAAATATCGCGAGATTTCCCAGTAGTCTCAGGAGAAAGCCCACATAGAGGCCTTATTTGCTACTCAATGGCTATCTCCAGATTAATAGGCTAGACTCCACCCCTACATTTCAATCATAAAATTAACATAAGCACATGTTATGTTATAAGCACATAAGCCTGCCACACCAGGCTCCTGGGGAGTTTGACAGTAGGACCTTACTGTGACCTCACAGAATGTGACCGACTCCAGGAAGGGAACTGTCTTTTGGAGCACAGTGTTGTGGGGAGATTAGGGTGGAGTGCAACCCCTTACTCCGGTTGCAACCTGATGCCTCGGTGGTGTGGCCTGCTTCACACACATCAATAGATGCTATGGAAGAGAACTGAGGCATTTGAAGTGTGGGACCGGCAAAGACTATCACAAGTCCCATGGACCTGTTATTGGGAGAGACCAGTCCCTGGTGAGGGACATCATGCTTGGTCAAGTAGGGGGGGGGAGCAGCAGAAAAGAGGGCGCTCAACACGATGGATCCCCACAGTGGCTGCAATAAAGGGCAAGCCCAGGGGCCACCATAAGGAAAACGCAGGGCTGCACGCTGTTCCATCCTGTCCTGCGTGGGGTCTCTGTGGGTTGGAACCAATGCAGTGGCACCTGACAACACCGAGGACAAGGGACACGTTCCCTTCTCATTCCTTCTTGGAGTAGAGTCTGCATCTGTGGAATCTACCTCTGGCTCCTTGGGCTTGAACCAATGGCTTGCCATATTACTTACCAAGACCAGGAGCATCATGGCCTGCCGCATTGCCTGCTGACCCTGGGAGCCATCACGGACGAATGTCCGACTTGCCCATCAACCTCTGCACTTAAGAGCTGCAATCTTCCTGCTGTGCCAACCTGCTTCACCCTCCCACCTCCTCATTTGAGTTCCCACTTCATGGTTCTCCAGCAGCTACACAAGGCAGGAAAAGCCCCTGCCTTAACATCTGACACACAGGGTTGGACCAGATTGGGTTTAATCACTTGTACAATGATGCAAGCCTGTTTCTTGACATAAATTTATGTGTGTGTATATATACACATACACTCATTGAAGGGATACTCCCTTCAAACTGGAAAACGCTTAGATGATGTGAAGGGGGATAGTGCATTTGGAGTTTGTTCCACCAGGTCAGACACTTAATTAATCTTTCTATTTAGAGGTTCTAGAAGATAGTGTAACAGTGTGTGACAAAAGTGGCCTGATTTATAGCAGACCAGGGACTAGTTTTGCCACCACGACGATGCACTTGTTCACAGCCATCTTAAGCCGTCTCAGTTTGGGGCAAAAAGCAGCATGGCCCTCTTGCCCCATGCACTTTACTCTTTGACCTCACTCTGAGTGGCTTCATTTAGTTTCCATGACCGGAAAGGGACATGAAAGGATAGTGATTAGATGATGTAGAAGGGGTGAAGAAAAAAAATGAGGGAGGTGCTGTCAGCCATCCAATCAGATGAGTTTGAAAACTGTTTCCAAGAACGGAATCACAGATTTGATAAATGTATTAAGTGTAACTAAGAGTACTTTGAAGGTGCTTTGGTTGTTTTAAAAAAAATATTTTAATGCAGAATTAAAAAAAAACTTTTTGAGGAGGTACGCCTATATATGTATCACTGCCTTGGAATGATTCCATCCCATAGAGTCACTATAGGACAGGATAGAGATGTCCCCATGAGTTTCCAAGACAGTAATTCTTTAGGGGGCTAGAAAGCCCCATCTTTCTCCCACGGAATGCCTGGTGGTTTAGAACTGCCAACCACAAATGGGTGGCTTTAATAAACAGCCACGGGTTTCCTCGGTTTGGGAGGCTGGACGTTTTGATCCAGACAGAGCACTAGCTCTAGGGAGGACTAGCTCTGAGAGGAAGGTCTTTGTCTCTTTGAGCGTTTGCTTCTGAGCGGAGCGATCTTTAATTGGCTTGACATCTTCTCCCCATCTCTGCTCCCTTTATCATCTCCTTTTATAAATAGAAAGAGATTGACTTAAAACATACATCACAGACTGGTAGGGGTTCATTAGCACAACAGGGGAAGCCCATGTAACCACAGGTATAGGTGGTAAGGTACCATATATTTTTTGGTACAAATATTTATCGATTCCACCCATAGCAGTAGTCAAGCCTGTTCTTGTTTCCTCTTCATGAGCATGTAGACTACTGGGGAGCCAGGCTCTGTCTGTCTTGTCTCCTTTGTATCCACAGTGTTCGGAAATGGGTTGGCACTGATTCATGCTCAAAAATATTTGTTGACTTTCTGACTGATTGACTGTGCTCTTCAGAATGCTTCAATCTCCACTATCTCAATGGCATCAAATTGGCAGCAGCGACTGAGAGATGAGATAGGGACCAGGAGACAATGAGTTTATGTTAATCAGTGAAGAGCAATTCTGAAACGGAGGGTGAGATTGGCCACACAACTCTGAGAATGCCGTCACCGCCACTGGGCTGAGCGTGTGGGTACTGTTGGCTGGTCCAATGTCCAGCTGTGAACATTCCCAGCAGACCCAAAATAAAGAAAATTTAATGGAAAAAACTCTCCAATCTTTATCAGCTGGGCTGCCCATTACTTTCCCTTTGTTTAATCCAGGAGACGATTGTCAGAATTCCTCTTTCTTGCCCTTTCCGTGGCACTCCGTGACGCTCAGCACTCTTTCATGAAATGTGCTTTAGAACAGCTTTCAAAAGCTGGGCTGGCTTGCTTTTCCTTCTTCCCTTTCTGACCAATCCTCCTAGCCTCCTCTGGGGGCCTTTTCCTAGCTAATTTAATTGTTGGAGCCCTCAGGACTGGGTCCAGGGCCACCTCCCCTGCTCATTTTACATTTCTTTCTAAATGATCTCATCTACGCCGATGTTTTAAATTTCACTCATTTGCTAATGAATATCAAATTTATTTCCCTCCTTCAGACCTTGCCTGAACCCTACATCATAAATCCCACAGCATCTCTGCCGGAAGGTCTCCTAGATGCCCATCCCACTGCTATTAAGTTGATTCCAACTCGTGGTAACACTGGGCTTCCAAGACTATAAATCTTGATAGCAGCAGTTCCAAGGACTGCCTGGTGGGTCTGAACTGCTGACCTGGTGCCTCAGGGGCAGCACGGGAGCCTCCTGAAGGTCGTGTAGGCATTTCTAAGTGAGGAGATCCCAGATTGAGCTCATGCTTGTTCTCCACCACGCCCCCTAATCTCACCGACCCTGTGTCTGCGGTCATTCTTGATGCGGTGATCCCCCCCATCCTCCACAGTTAATTCATGATCAAGTTCAGGACACCCGGCACCCAAACCATATCCAAACTCTGCCTGTTCTTCTCTATTTTCATGGATGCCATCCTCGTGCAGCCCAGCACCCCCTTTCACTGGGATCATTGCAATGACTCCCACCACAGCCCATTTAACACTTCACTCTAGTCTAGTCATTACTTAGCAGTCATTGTTCATGGATGGCTTTGTTAAACTTCAAGAAAGATTGTGTCCCCAAACTTCTCACTCCACCTAAAAGCTTTGAGAGCTTGGTTCTAAGAGAAGTTAAATGTTGCTTTCTTTGGGCTATACTTTCTTACTCCCGGTCGCTAGAGCAGAGGCCCAATATCTGCTCCTTGTTTTTATAGGAGTGACAGAAGCCATGGAGCATTCATCAAAAAAAAAAAAAACTCTCTGCTTTATGAGCACTCACATGGGCACTATATTTCCCAGACTCCCTTGTGGCCAGGTGGCACCCTGAAATTAAATTCTCCCCAACAGGATGTGAGTATAAGTAATATTTGTTTGTCTTGGCAAGAGTATTTCTCTTTGGTCCGACCCCTTCCATAGTCCACCTAACCACCATCAAAATTTCAATAGCCCTTTTCTTTGTTTGCAGAAATAAAAAAGCCAGTCCTTAAATTCCACTGGTATTGCAAGGGGTCTTGAGTAGCCAAATCAACCTTGAAAAAGATGTTAAAGTTGGAGGACTGTCACTTCCTGATTTAAAAATGCATTTAAGAGTCCTAGTAAAACAAATAGGATTGTAATGGTATAAGGATAAATATATAGATGAATGTAATAAAATTGTCTAGATATACACCATACACGTATGGCCAATTGAGTTCTGACAGAAGTTCCAAGCCCATTTAAGATTAATCTTCTTTCAAATGGCACTAGACCAACTGGATATCCACATGCAGAAGGAAAGAGGACCTCTACCTCATACCATATATGAAAAAGAACTCAAAATCAATGAATGACTTAAATATAAGAGTCAGAACCATAACATTATTACAAAGAAACCTAAATATATCCCTTCTATGATTTGGGATTTGGCAATAAATTCTTAGATATAACAACAAAAGCATGAGTAAAAGAACAGAATAATGATAGATCAATTGGATTTTTTCTAAATGAAAAATCTGTGTGCATCAAAGAACGTAAGAAGGAAAACAAAAAGTAACCTGAAAAATGGGAGGAACACTTTCAAATAAAATACATGATAAACTCTAACAATAAGAATATGTACAGAATGACCACTCAACAATAAAAATAAAATAACGAGTTGATTTCTTAAATGGACAAAGGGTTTGAATAGCTATTTCTTCACAAAGATCAACAAATGGCTAGCTAGCACATGAAAAGATACTCAACATTGTTAGGCATCAGGAAAATGCATTTTGCCCACCCTCTGATTAAGAGAGACCAGACTGTGTTAGCCCGGGTAGACTAGAGGGACAAATTTCACAGACACGCATATGAATATAAGGAAAGGGTTTATATACAAAAGGAAAGGAACACTGAGAAAGCATCCCAACCCAGTCCAGTTCAAAGTCATAAGTCTGATATTAGCCCATATGCCTGATACCAGTCTATAAAGTCTCCTTCCAACTCACGAAGTCACAGGTCAGTGGGTGCAGAATCCTAGCAGTGGCAGGGGTCTCCCCATGGCTCCTCACTTCCAGGGCTCAGGGTTCATCAACAGCATCCAGTGGTGGCAGAAACAACTCATTGCTGGCAGGGGTCTCCACGTGGCCTCTCCAGCTTCAGAAGTCTGGCTCCATCAGGGCCAAGCCATGTGGCTTCTCCGACTCCTCAGATGCTGCCATCTTGTCTTGCCCATGATTAATCGTCTCTAAGACTAATTCCCAACAACTGGGGAAGATAGCTTCTCATCTTCTTGAGGGAAATATCACGAGATTTCCCAGATGTATCAGGAGAAAACAATGGCCACACAGAGGCCTCATTAGCTACTCAATGGCTATCTCCAGATCAACAGGCTAGACACCACTCCTACATCTCAATCATTAAATTAGCATAAGCACATGACCGCCACACCAGACCTACTGATCAGATGAACCCTGGAGTCTCTGGAACTTAGTCCTGTTCCTGGTCTGGAAATAAACTCATTCCAGTGGCTCAATTTTCAGCCAAACAACAGATCTATAAGGAAAATAATAACACTAGTGAAGCACATACACCTTAGAATGATCACCCACTGAGCAGCCAAGAGAAGCATTTACAAAGTTCCAAGTGTCTGGAAAGAAGGAGGAATGGAAAGAGGAAGCAGGAAGGAAGAGGGAGGAGTTGTGGTGCATGGTGGGGATTGCAGTGAATGAGATAGATGTGCTTCTTGTGTGTGAATTGTTGATTATAAAACTGACGATCTGCTCTGTCAACATTCACCTTATCCACAAAAAGAAAGTTTTTTTTTTTTTTTAAATCACACACCTAATGAGAAACCACTTTATAACCAATAGACTAGCTATAATAAAAACTAAAAGGGAACAGAAACAGAGAATAATGATTGGTGAAGATGTCAAGAAATCAGAAACCCAATGCCTTACTGGAATGAATGCAAAATGGCTCTGATGCTTTGGAAAATATTTTGAAGCTAATAAAAAAATTAAGCCAATTTTTCTTTTATGGCCAAAGAGCCCAGAAATGCCATTCATTGTAGGGTTTCTACCCCAAAATAGTGAGAACAGGGACTCAGACAAACACAAAAGGACTTCAGAATGTCAAAGAGTTTTTACATGATTTTTCCCCAGTTCTCTCAGCATGCCAACAACATTTGAGTGGGAATTTTAACTCTCCATCCATCACCCTGAAAACATTTTTAATTTTAAAGACCAGGCTTACTGATCAGATAGAGATGGGTCCAACCCTTGAAACTATGCCCCTGAGTCAGACTTCAGGCTCAAAATGGAACTCATCCCTGAAACTCATTAAGACAACAACTGGATCTACAAGGAGGGTCTACACTTACACTATAATAACAATGCATGAGTCTATAAAAACACTGCCTACTTTCTTTACTCATTCCTATAGCTTCTGGGTTGTGCCAGAACTGGTTCGACTGTTTGTGGCATCCTGTGTGTCTCTGCGTCTCTCAGTGCTACCCTCTGTGTCAGACAGGGTTGACATGGGAAACAAATCCGGTGACACTCATACATGTTTAAGAGAGCACTTCATATCAACCAATAACATATCAAGAAATCATCCCAGTCCAATCCAACTCAAGTGCGTAAGTCTAATACTAGTCTAATACTAGTCTAATACTTCATCAGACCCACACAGTCATAGCTATGATGCAGAATGCAGGAAGAGCACAGGTTGGTGGATGCAAAGTCATGTGGATCCAATGGCAACTGCTCTGGAAGCAACCAGGGTTGGCCAGCAGGAAGGTGAAGACAGCAGGGGAGGTTTATATGGCCCTCTTTAGGAGATGGTTATGTCCACAAGGAGGCACCATCAGGCTGTGACCCGTTTGACACATTGAATACTATTCCTACACTTTTAGATATCTTCAAGTTGACATGAAGTCATGTAGCTACCACACCCTCCACATACTGAATGCCTCCGCCTAGTCCACAGAGAGCCACATGGCTGGAGCTGCTCTGAGACAGAAAGGCAATTAAATGAAACAGGAAGGATGAGATTCTGGAGCCAGGCCGCCTGAGTTTGAGTCTCAGCTATGTCTCTTATTGTGTGATCCCTCCCTAAAAAGAAACTCCCAGCTTTGGAGTCCATTCCAATCCATCATTTGCTCTGAGGTTGTAAGTTATATGAGGACAGATAGCTTAATCTTTCTCCTGTGGAAGGATGGTGGGTTTGAACTGCTAACCTTGTGGTTCACAATCCAATTCCTCATTCATATCACCAGCACCAGCAGGTCCCCTAGGGCATGTGAAGGAACTTTTCTGTGCTTCACTCACTAATCACAGAAACCTACTCCACTGGGGGGCGGTGAGACTGATTTAATTATCGTGATGGCTCGGAACAGTGCTGGCACAGAGTTAGCACTCCGTCAATGCATGAGATTCAACTGCTATTCAAAAGTGATCTCACTTGCTGCCCGCCCACAGGAATGGGGCTGCAGAACTAGTTAGCAACGTTCGATGAAAATGACCCACATGGTTTCGTGAGGATGACATTTGTGCCCGTGAATGAAAGCTACCAACTTCATTTGTGCAGTATTCCCTCCATGATCCATGATCTCCATTAACCCTCTGCTTTTGTAATCTCTGTGTCAATCACAGGGTTGTCTCCAAGCTCTCCAGCGTGTGAGGTCACCATTGCCATTGTCATCTCTCAAGTCCTCCCCTACCTCCCCTTCCCCCACCAATGTTGAAAACCCCATGGCCTGATCTCTTCTCTCCTGGTCTGCAATCTATCAGAAGGTCCCCAAACTCTACGCTACTGCAAGTGTGTGTGTGTGTGTGTGTGTGTGTGTGTGTGTATGTGTGTACACAAGGGGATGGCACGTGTAATATTTGGCTTTTGTGCCAGTTGGCACTGGTGGTATAGGTTAGGCTGCCAGAGTGGCAGTTTGAAACCCCCATGGGAAAAAGATGTCTTTGACTCCTATAAAGAGTTATGGTCTTGGAAACTCACTGGGGCAGTTCTGCCTTGTTCTATGTGGGTGGCCTTGAGTCAGCATTGATTCAATGGCAGGGAACTTGTCTTGTTTTGCTCAGTTTGATTTGACTCTGGGCCAGGATTCTCAGTAGTTTGGCACGTGGCCAAACATAATGCAATCAGCTCCATGATCTGATCTGCTGTGGACAGCCAATCAGCTGTAAAAAGAGTCGAACTGAGGGCAGCTCTCATATGCAGGTCACAGCCCTGATGCGATTGAAAGGGTTGCTTTGAGGATGTGGCCCAATTCCTGCTTATATAGGTCCCATGGGCAGCCTGTCTGTGTCTTGCTGATCTGGATTCTGCTTCTGGGTTATTGACCTCTGTATCTTTAGATTTGAGCCCATGGCCTGTCGTATTGCCTGCCAACCCTGGGAACCATCTGGCCTGCCAACTTTGGATTCATTGTGCTCTGCGGTTACCCGCCTGTGATCTTCCTGGTTCATCAGTACCACCCACCTCCCCACCAACAGCCATTCAAGAGAGAAGAAATTTCCAGCTTGACATTTAATCCACGGGCTTGAAATGGACTGCACTTAGCTGCTTCTACAATTGTATGAATCATTTTCCTCTTCTTGATATAGATCTTTCTCTCTCTCTCTCTCTCTCTCTCTCTCTCTCTCTCTGTGTGTGTGTGTGTGTGTGTGGCTTTTCCTTCTCTAGACAACTCAGGCAAACACAGCATGATAGCAACGCACTGACATACAACTTACCTCTGAAAGTTCCTTCACTACCCCATTGCATGGGGAAGTTCCCCTTACTTTTCTTTCCCGCATGATTGCCATTTGCTGCTGGGTTTCTCTGGCTCATCTCTCAGGGACTTTCCTCACCTTCCCCACAGGCCCTTCTGTTGCCTCTCCCTATTCACCCTTCTGCCCAGGCCGCCTGCAGCAAGCCAGGAGTCCTGGTCTTTATTTTGCAGAGCAGATTCTAGCCTCTGGGAACTGACCTCTGCTGATTCCTGTAACTCCAGGGGGGACCACCAGGGTGTGAAAGTGTCTGTCTTCCCTTGATCACAACCACCTGTCCTATCAGAGCTCTGATTCTGGCTCTGATAGAAATCATTATACATGAGTCCTCCCATCTCCCTCTTGTAAGGTGTGCTAAGGGGTGGGGCATGCTGGGAAACAAGGCAATCTCTCAGCAGGTTTGATAAGTTGTTTAAGCTGTTGAATGCAAACTTGATGCACTCTCATGTAGTCCCCTCACTGCTGATTCATGATTCACAATAACAAATTTTTAAAAAATAACAAAGAACTCATACTACACTCCCACTCCCCTTTTAGGGAAAGGGTGGTGCTGTAGTTTATTAAAAAAAACAAAAATTTTCAATTTTCTAGCTGAATCTGGATCATTCCCTTCCCCTTCTCCCTCTCTCCTCTCTCCTTCCCCACTTCCCCCATGTCTCCCTAGCTCCCCAGGACCAGCCTGCCCTTTAGGGATGAACTCAGAATGCCTTGCTCCAGGAAGGGCTCCCTGATCACGTAATTTAGACTCTCATGGCAAAGGCCCCATTGGACAACCACTTTTCTGCTCCCACAAGCCAACTGGTTGCCACAAGCAGGTTCCCCTTTGTCAAGCCACAGCAGACTCTTAGAATTCTCTCAGAGGCATAGGAAGCTGAGAGATTCCCATCTGTTGGCTGTCTTACCCCATGCCAGTTCCTTAACTCTTCTGAACTCAGTTCTCCCATCGGAAACAGTGCCTCCGTCACACAGGCACCATTCGAACTCAAGGACATCGAGTGTGTCAAATGTTCAGCAGGCATTCTGGCACAAAACCCACCCACTGCCATCACGTGGATTCCCCACACAGGGACTCTAGGACTGCGGTTCTCCACCTTCGGAATGGATACTGGCACACTATCATCTAACTCCTCACAATGTGGTAATAACCCACCCCCTCAGCCATAAATTATATTTGTTGCCACTTCATAACTGTCATTTTGCTACTGTTATGAA
The DNA here is from genome assembly GCA_004026705.1 of Nesogale talazaci. Lineage (NCBI taxonomy): Eukaryota > Metazoa > Chordata > Mammalia > Afrosoricida > Tenrecidae > Nesogale > Nesogale talazaci. Next base: position 5,912 of record PVJH01026210.1, on the reverse strand, counting down.
TCAGGAAACCCCTGTGAAAGGGTCGTTTGACCCCTGAAGGGGTCGTGACCCACAGGTTGAGAACTGCTGCTTTAGGAGCAGACAGGAGAATTGTTCTGTAAGGGTTCTGAGACTGTAAATCATTACAGGAGCAGCCAGCCTCTTTGTGTTGGTGGATTTGAACCTATGGCCTTGTGGTTAGCAGCCCAAATGCTTAACCCACTGCATTGCACCAGTTTATAGTTTCCATTATGCAAGGCTGCCTTGCACCACATTAGAAAACAAAACAAAACTAACCCACTTCTACCAGCCTCCGGGGCTTCTCCTTGCCCTTCATTCATCCCTGCCCTTTCCTTTGGGTTCTAAGAGCCTTCCTGAACTCTGTCGTCCACAAGGAGCCTCGGTGGCACCATAGAACCAGGTGAAACACTTCAGCTGCTAACCAGAAGGTTGGGGGTTCAAACCCAACCAGTGCCTCTGAGGGAGCAGGATCTGGCCATCAGCCTCCAGAAGGATGACCGCCTAGGGAGCCCTATGGGGCAGGTCAACCTTGTCCCACAGCATCTCTCGGAGTGGAGAGTGACTGGACAACACACACCATCACCATTTGTAGCGCACCACCTGACTAGCCCCTGTGTTGATCTGTCCTTTGTCTGTTCCCCACTCTGCTCTGAGCTTCTGGAGAAGAGACCTGGGTGCCCATTTCCAGGCTGCTTCTCTAATGCTGTTCATGGTCCAGCAGCTACAAGGACCACAGCCTAGGATGACAGAGGTTCTGTCCATGAACCCCCAGCAACCTGCCCTCTAGGATCTGGTGCTGCCTGTGGACTGGAGAACGGATTCTTCACAAGGCTGCGCTGAATCGAGTGCCAAGCAAGGCTGAGTCATCCAGGCACAAGGAGGCTTGTTAATATTCACAGCCACTCAGTCAGACAAGGAGTTGTCCCAGGGCAAGGTGCTTCAAGGAATCTGTGTGAGTCCTACTTTCTGGACTCCAGCTCCATTTGAGAATGGGGATTGCCCCCACGAGACCAAGAGCCCTGCTTCCCCTGTATTTCTGAAGCATATCCAGGAGCACGTCCTCGTTCTCCAGTTCTCCAGTTGACAGATGAGTTGGGCCTTTACCAAGAAAGCCTTGCTGTCTTGATCATCACTCCAGCTGTGGAAGGACATACATCTTCAAGGCATCTCCCCCAGGAGCCAGGAACACAGTCTTCCTTAGAAGTTTCTTTGAAGTAAGGACGGGGTCTCGCCACCAACGCAGGGGTTTCCTTTGCGTCCAGGCATACTATGTTTACTTCCCCCCTCATGCTGTTAACCGTTTCCATAGCAGATACTCATGGCCTTTTGTTGTTGTTGTTAGGTTAGCTATCCACAGTGTCAGGTCGGGCATCGCCCTCACACTGCTGCCCATGTTTGATGGCCTGTTGCAGTCACCGTGTCAGTCCATCTTGCTGAGCATCCTCTTCTTTTCTACGGACCCCCCACTTTACCACGCATGGTGTCCTTCAGGGATTCCTCTTCCTGATAGCATGCTCACCCTTACACAAGGCGAGATCTCCCCAGTCTTGATTCGAAGAAGCCTTCTGGCTGGACTCCTCCCAAGACATGTTCTGCTGGCACGCATGCAACTTTCACCATGCTTCATTCACACTCCACTTCTTGTCTTCCTTATGCTGTGTCTGGCTTTCAAATGCCTATGAGACTGTTGAAAATGCCCAGACATGGGGTCAGGTGCACCTTAGCTTCAAAGTGACATCTTTGCTTTTGAACATTTTTGTTTTGTTTTGTGGCATCACTGCCCTGGTGGGAGTAGGAAGCCCAGCCTTGCTCCCGGAGAGCTGCTGCTGGATTTGAACCGTCGACCCTGTGGGCTGCAGTCCTGCACACAACCACTACACCACCAGGGTTCAGTCTCTTTTGAACATTTTAAAGAGGTTTTTTTTTGCAGTAACTTGCCCAGAGCAATACTCCATTTGATCTTAACCTAGCCAGTATCCCCTCTTTCTGCTCACACTCTCTCCTGGTCTATGATTAGGCAGGCTTTGGAACGGCACAGTGAAGTGTTTTGGGAGCTCCCCTTCCTCACAATGTTATTCATAATGTTTTATGATCCACATAGTCTGTCCTGGGTCTTTCCACATCTCATTATAGGACTTCCCTGGCTCTTCTTGAGTTACCCTTTGAAACCTGGCATTCGGCCCCTTTGCTTAACCAGCTCTTCCATTCAACTGAGCTATTATACATTCCAAAAGGAGCTTCTGGGTCTCTTCTGACACCATTTTTGTCATTTTGAATGGCTTTGCTTTCTTCATGTCAGAAATCTTAGATAGCAGCACACTACTTCTTTGGTCACTAGTATTCAGTGTGTCAACTTTTATTTTTTCCTGAGATGGTCTCTAAATTCAGGTGAGGGCTAGTGAACGTCTCACTTTAGTCTCATAGACTTGTTTTAATTTTCTTTTTAAAATTTTTTGACTTGTTTTAGTTTTCTTCATGTTTTCCTTTGAACTCATATAGGAGCAATTGATGGTTTGTTCCACAGATGTCCCCTGGTCTTATTCTGACTTAAGACGTTGAGATTGTTATCTGCTCATCCACAGATGTCCTTGATTTCATTTTGTGTATTCTATCTGGCAGGGTCCATGTGGATAGTCACTGTTATTCTTATTGGAAAAAAAGATTACTTGCAACGAACAGTTCTTTGGTTTGCAAAATGTGATAACTGGTATCATTTTGATTACCAAAGCTATAGTTTTAAACTGCTGATCCTTCTCCTGTTGACAACTTTTGTGTTCCAATCTTGATTTTATGTTTGATCAATTTATGACTGCCTAAATTGGTAAAAATATTCAGTTTTTTTTCACTGCTAAAAGTAGTGGCTGATGTATACATGGAAACAATAGTCATATTCACTGGTCTCCTTTATAGACATGTGGTTGTTATTTTTCCACTGACATTGTATCTTAGGACCAACCCTTTTGAAATATCTATTTGACAATGAATGTGATGCCATTGCTCTTTGATGGTTATTGCTGGCTTAGCAGAGCCTATGATCCTCCGAGAAGTTGACACCAACACACACTATTCATCTTGATGGTTGCATTTCATCTTTGATGACTTCTAATTTTCCTAGATTCACACTTTGTGCACCCCACAATGATTATTGATGAATGTTTGCAGTTGCTTCTCATTTTGAGTCGTGCCTATCAGCAAACGAAGGTCCCCCAAACCTTGCTCCATTTAAGTCACTGAGGTCAACTTCACTTTAAGGGGGCAACTCTTCCCCATTTGTATTTTCAATGCCTTCTCACTTAGGGGATCATCTTCCAACACTGTATCAGGCTTTGCCTGATTTTTTGCCACTGAGAAAGTTTTCCATGGCTAATCCGTATGAAGTGGCCTGCTTATTCATTCTGTAGCATCTAGATACTCCATTGAAAATTATCTACCACGGCCACCTTTGCTGGCCTTGGAATACTGGTGAGACGGCTTCCAGTATTATCCCAACCTACAAATCAATGCAGTATGATAAATTGACAGACCCCTGGTGGCGTGGTTTATTCCAACTTGATGAATGACCACCTTGGCCAGTCCCAGTGGCTGGGAAGGGCTTTATCCTGAATTGGAAACTCTCTCACCCTTTAAGCACCTGACCTAGGCATCTTGCACAGGCCTACTTCCCCAGGCTTTCCGTCTCTATAGGTTCTTCTTTGATCAAGAGTTCACAGGAAGATGGCAGTGTTCATGACTTGCCAAGGGCACCATATCATTCACTTAATCATTGTCAAGCAAAAGTATGTATTTCAGGAAGCTTACCTTACCCCAGGGAATTGTGAAGCAGACACTTTATAATTTATTAGCTTGCTAACAGCCTCTCAAGAGCTCCCCACCTATGTTGCTGTCACTGGTAGTATGATAAGCCACCCCAGCGTCTATTCATTTGTGTGTGTGTGTGTGTGTGTTTGCCCTTTCCAGCTAAGGACCCAGGTATTGAAAAAGTGTCACATATAATCCACTTAGTGTCAGGGCAACAGTATTTGTGACCAGTCGTGTGACCTTGGGCAAGTCACTTGGTCCTTGGGAGACCCAGAGTTTCTACACTGGAAAGTTACATAAGCAAACAAACCAGCCACTCAACCAACCCTTTTTTTTTAAAACAGGCTCCTCTCCTCCCACTTACACCCATCTTCAGAGAAAATGGAAAGCAGCCCTGATTGCTTCTCAGATTTCCTTTCATTTGAGAGGAGGGGGCGACGGATTCACATATCAACTTTAGTCCCTAGTTCTCATGTTCTCTCCAGTAAAGCTCAAAGAGAAAGATGTTTGAGGTGAAAATGCGAACGCGAGTCTTGGGTGCTGATTATCACAGTGTTGGCAGTCCAGGCCGGATATGGCCACCCAAGTTTATTTGGGGCAAAACCAAAGCCAGAGGTACCCGGCCCGCTGCTACAAAGCCCAGGGTGAGTCCCAGAGATTTAGTAACTGAGTCCCGGGGTCCTGGCAGAAGCTCACCATTTTATCTCATGACTGACTCCAGTTCATCCCGCCAGACCCAGGTCTCCCGAGGCTATCTTCCAGGTCCCCGGGAGCACCTCCCAGAGGGAGACTGAACCTCCACTGGTTGAGAGAATTCACACACTGGGGCCTGAATTCTCTCTCTGCTTCTAGTGCTGACCTTTGGCTAACTGAAGTTTGCTGAGTTTCAATTTCTTCATTTTTATATGTCACAAAGGTGTCCAGCAGGAACAAAATGAAAGCTCTTTCTGAGAAAAAAACTACAATTGTAGAGATTCTGAGTGTTTTGCCTCCTTGAATGATCCCAGGATATCACCCGCCACCTTGGATGATAGCCAGACCTCAGGGAAGTCTTGATCATTGGAGAATTTCAAGGTTCTCTCCACGACTCTGGTTTTTGTGCTCTCTGGATCAAGCTACCAAGCTTCTGCCCCGGCGGGGTCAAAGCATACTGCTCTCCTCTACATTCAAAGGGACTATGTTTCCTGACTGCAACATATGACTTCTTCTAGAGCAGTGTTGGTTGTTTATGAGTCTCTATGTATGCTGAGTGAATGTATTCATGTGTCTCTCTGTGTGTGTCCGTTCTTGTCTAAGCTTTTTCTTCCAGGAGATGATAAGGGACAGCTATAGCATGGAAGGTGGGAGGTGTGCACCTGGTTGGTGCTCCCTGATGGAGATGGTGAGAAGGTGGTTTGCTGGCCTTCCTGGAGAGAGGTTCAAGTGCCTCGAACTCACTGCCATCGAGTTGATGCAAACTCAGTGACCCTGTAGGACAGAGTAGACCGGCCCGGGGGGTTTCTGAGATAAAAGTCCCCGTCTTCCCCTTCAGAGTGGTTGGTGGTTTCTGGCTGCTGACCTGGAGGCTGGCAGCCTGATGTATAACCTCTACATCCTGAAGGCTCCTCCTGCATGGTCCCAGGTGGATTGTTGGACAATACATGGTGTGTTCCTTTGAGTGTTTTATCTGCCCTTCAACCCTGTGGGGTAAATGTTTCTCTCTGAGACAAATATAGGTTGGCAATATCAACTATCTCAGGATAAATTTAATCCTTAGGTTGGGAGCCAGAGACAGCCTTGAAGCCAGGCCAAGAAACCCCCAGATAAAGGTCTTGGCTTTCGGTTGGGTATGCACTACGTTTACGAAGTGGTCATTTCCTTTAGGGTTCTAATGCTCTTCCTACCCCTGTGGGAGATTCTTGTGCATGGGGCTCATTTTGATCAGCTAGAGTCATAAGGAAGCAGCTTCCTCTGGGACCTGGGCCTTCCCATCTGATCCATTCCCATCCTTTCTATCATCTTCTCGGTCCAGCCCTGGGGCCTGCTTGCTCCGCCTCCCCCTCAGTGCCAGGCCTGTCAATTCTGAGTGCTTTGCCTCCTTAAATGATACCAGGGAGACGCCCACGGCCATGACC